>JAGKTI010000453.1:93716-136149 GCA_018397915.1 Birgus latro
CCTGTACTGTTGTTTGCAGATGATACTGTGTTGTTGAGTGAAGACGAAGGGGAGCTGCAAGGCTTGGTAGATGAGTTTGGGAGAGTGTGTAAGAAACGGAATCTAAAGGTGAATGTGGGGAAGAGTAAAGTGATGGTCTTCGAGAGAAGTGAAGCCAGTGAGTGTACAGTGAGATTGGATGGGAAGGAAATGGAGAATGTGAGTGAATTTAAGTACTTGGGCAGTGTGATGAGTAAGGATGGTAGTCTGGAGGGTGAAGTGCTCGAAAGGGTACAGCAGGGAAGGAAGGTTGCTGGTTCGTTGAAAGCAGTGATAAGAAACAGGGAGGTGAGCATGGAAGTGAAAAAGTTGTTACATGACAGTATTGTGATACCAACTCTGACATATGGAAGTGAAGCTTGGACCCTGTTGGAAGGACAGAAGTCAAGAGTGAGAGCAGTGGAAATGAGTTATTTGAGAGGAGCATGTGGAGTCACATGGAGAGACAGACTAACAAATGAGGAAGTGAAGGAGTGTTGTGGTGTGCTTGAGGACGTGATGGGAAGCGTTAGGAGAAACACGTTAAGGTGGTTTGGGCATGTGGAGAGGATGGAGAGTGAAAGATTGACGAGGAGAGTGTATGTGAGTGAGGTGGAGGGGGCGAGAGGGAGGGGGAGGCCGAGGATGAGATGGAGGGATGGAGTGGAGAGGTATATGAGAGAAGAGGGTGTGAGTTGGGAGCGTGGTAGTGAAATGGCAGGGGACAGAGTGACATGGAGGCGATTTGTTTGTGGCCACCCCGTTCGGGATTGAGGCGTCTGGCAATAGATAGATAGATAGATTATTAGTTTTATTATTATTATTATTTTTATTATTATTACTTATTGACAGAATTAAGGAAATAAAGGAAGAATTACTTGGATAAGAACAGGGAACTTTTAGGAAAGGAAGAGGTTGTGTAGATCAGATATTCATTCATAGGTCATTTGTGGAAAAATTTCTAGAGAAGGGAAAGAAGTTGTATGTGGCCTTCACTGATTTGGAGAAAGCATATGACAAGGCGGACAGACAAGGATTGTGGAAAGTTTTAAGAATATATGGAGTAAATCGGAAGCTGCTGAATGCCGTGAAGAGTATGTATGAAGGTGCTAAGGCTGCAGTGAGTGTGGACAGTGAACTAAGTGAATTTCTCTATTTGAAAGTTGGATTGAACATGGACATGTCATGTCTTCATGGTTGTTCAATCTGTATATGGATGGGGTTATAAAAGAGATACAAGGTAGGGCAGCGGACACTGGAGCAGTCCTAATGAGAGAGGGCAGTGTGTGGAAACTCCCTGTACAGTTGTTTGCAGATGATACTGCGTTGTTAAGTAAAGATGAAGGGGAACTGCAAGGCTTAGTGAATGAGTTTGGAGTGTGTGTAAGAAACAGAATCTAAAGGTGAATGTAGGGAAGAGTAAAGTTATGGTCTTTGAAAGAAATGAAGTCACTGAATGTACAATGAGGTCGGATGAGGAGGAAATGAAAAATGTGAGTGCATTTGAGTATTTGGGTATTGTGATGAGTAAGGATAGAAGTTTAAAGGGTGAAGTGCTTGAAGGGTACAATAAGGAAGAAAGGTTGCTGGTTGTTTGAAAGCATTGATGAAAAACAGGGAAGTGAGCATGGAAGTGAAAAATTCACTGCATGACAGTACTGTATTGTGATACCAACTCTAATGTGTGGAAGTGAAGCTTAGACCTTGTTGGAAGGACACAAGTCAAGAGTGAGAGCATTGGAAATGAGTTATTTGCGAGGAGCATGTAGAGTCACATGGAGAGACAGACTAAAAAATAAGGAAGTGAAGGAATGATGTGGTGTGGATGTGGATGTGATAACAACCGTTCGGAGAAACACACTGAGGTGGTTTGGCCATGTGGAGAGGATGAAGAGTGAAAAACTGATGAGGAGAGTGTATGTGAGTGAGGTGGAGAGGGAGAGGGAGAGGGAGGCCAAGATGAGACTGAGGGATGGAGTTGAGAGGTATATGAGAGGGGGGAAGGGGGGGAGCTAGGAGCAGGGCAGTGAAATGGTGGGGGACAGGGCAACATGGAGGCGATTTGTTTGTTGTCACCACTTATGGGATTAAGACATCTGGCAATAGATAGATAGATAGATAAAACTACTGTAATCACACCTATAACATTCCTATAATCATACCTATGTACTCCTATTATTATTATTTTCCCTTTTATACTGCTTGATTTTCTTTGTGATTTCTATGAATAGTAATTATTTGTACATTCCTCAAGATGCTTTTTAACCTCTGTAATATTGGATTTTTAACATGGCAATGTAATTGCAGCGTAAATACTGTGTTTCCTTATTTTCTTTTTTATTCAACTACTTACAGTATATTACATCATTATATCTTTTTATTCTATAAAATCCATAATTGTACTTATCTGTAATTAGGAATTTAGCTACATCACATCCATTATTCAATTATTTCTTCTTCCTTAATGTAATTAGACTTCTTATCTGTATACTTCTCCATTGTGTCAGGAGACACACTTATCATTAGCTGCGGAAAATTGCTACAAATTATTTACTGGGTCATAATTTCTTGCAAATTGGACTCATGTTAGTATACAGTGGTGTATACTGAACAGTACATAATTGTGGCCCAATGTTAGTACAGGTGAAGCCATGTGTAGGTGTAACCTTTGGTGTCTACATGACCTAAAGTGCAAAGTCAAGTGGCATTGGGCCTGGGTTTTGGCTGACAGAAGTCTGAGGAGCTGGAACTGAGGAGCACTCCTGCCTGCCGAGTTCAGTTCAAAGGCAGGGCTTAAACTGAAAACATCCATACTAGTCTACTCAAGAATAAAAAATGTTAAAAACCAAAAGACTTTGGCCACTACCTTCCTACATTAAGATTGGTATACTTTTATCTGGTGAGCCAAAATACAGATCTCTTTGAAAACTGCCCATTTTCTCAGGTAAACAACAACAACAACATAAATTTGAAGGAAAAATTGAAGATGCTGTGATTTTCATAATTCGTGTATTTGCCCATTTGTTCTGGTGGTGCTGTGGTGTTTCCTGCCCGATTCACATGGCAACCCCCCCCCCTTTTTTTTTTTTTTGTGCAAGGAAGAAGAAACCAAAGGCCAGAAGCCTGCAAACTGGATGACTTCTCTGTTCCCTCTCCCTCAGTCATTCCTTCTTGCTCCCTGAGTCAAGGCTTGAGCCATGATGCTGCTTGTTTACCTGCCTGTAGCATTGCACATCTCGTCAATATTCATCAGTTCACCATAAGGAAAAGACTTGGTGAAAAGAGTGAGGGCCTTGGTGGTGCAGAAAGGAAGCACACATCACCCAATAATGAGAAAGGTGGACATATTTAAGAAATTTAACAGCTGTCTGTGAATGCACTAAGTACAGTAATGGATCGTTTCGTTTTGTTTTTGAAGGCTCCAACATGCTTGCATGTGTCGGCCTTGGTCACCTAATGGCGGCTCTCCACGCTGCTCAATCTCTGGCAGCCTCCCTATTCAGTCCCTTAACCCTTAAGTCACATTTAATGACCTCATCCCATGTCTTTCTCGGTCTACCCCTCCCAACCCCTCCCCCAATATTAACACTTCTCACCCTCTGTACCCAATTATCCTCCCCCATCCTCTCCACATGTCCAAACCACCTCAGCCTACCTCTCCTCATCACAACACCAATACACTCCAGTCCCATCCTACCTCTCAACTCTTCTATCGTAAACCCAGCCCCCCCAGGCCTTGCACGCAGGGACGCACTGCACATCCACCTAATCATTGTCATTTCTGTACGTTTAAACCTGCGAATATCTTCTTCCTTTACTGCCCAGGTCTCACTACCATACAGCATCACACTCCTAACACATGCTGCATACAAAGACCCCTTAGCACGTAAGGAGAGTCCTCTCAATGTCAGGAGAGGCAACAGCTCCCTGAACTTCTTCCAACCACTTCTCACTCTAGCAACCGAGCTAACTCCAGCCCCACCTCCGGCACATAACATGTCTCCCAAATAACAAAACTCCTCCACACACTCAAGAGACTCACCAGCAAGTTCAACCCTCTCACGCCTAACAATCTCCGCCTGCTCTCCCTGACACACCGCACACATGAAATCAGCATTATCTCGCAGTCTACCTCTAATACCACTACATCTCTTGTGCACCCACTTATCACAAACACTGCACAAGATGGAATTACTTCCCACACCCATGTGGCAAACTGCACATGGCCACTCTCCCTCTCCTCTGATTGTACCGCCACCAACCCTAGATATCATCACTTTTGTTTAATCTGCATTTACCCTTAAGCCCTTGTGCCCCATACCAGCTCTCCACTTCTTAAATCTTTCCTCAGCCTCCCCTTCATTCTCAGCAATCAACACCAAATCATCAGAATACAGCATCTCCCATGGGAGTCCCTCTCTGAAGTCACGTGAGAGGGCTTCAAGCACCATGATAAACAACAAGGGACTCAAAACTGACCCCTGATGCACACCAACATTCACGGGAAACTCTTTAATAATCCAATCCATGTACAGATTCAACAACCATGGGGACATGACACATCCCTGTTTCAATCCAACATTCAAATAGAAAAGTTCACTCAGTTCACTATTCCAATCGATATAACCCAATCTACAAAATTTCACTGAAATCCATCAATAACTTTTTTAGATAACTTGTGGACAAACAAACAAAAAAAATCTGTCCTGAACTGGTACTCAAACTCAGATCAACACCAAAATTTAATTTACTCTTCCTCGGTCCATGACCCACATACCTACAAAATTCCATTGAAATCCATCAATGTTTTTTTTTTTGAAAACTTGCTGACATGCAAACAGATAACTAGGGATAAGTACATAACCTCCACCAACTCGGCTGGTAAAGGCAACTGTAAACTCCTCAGTTTTACCTGACCTAAAACTGCCATCTGTCCTTTTTGAATGCTGAGTTGTAATAATACATTACCACTAAACTCCATGGTGTTAGTCATGAAGAAGTGCTATGGAAAGGATACAGAGCCACAGCATTGTTCTTTTCCACAACTAAGCTACATGGCATACAAGAAGCTTCAAAAGGACAAAATTCTGGGTAAAGTTAAGGTGAAAAAATTTTAATTTGAACCAACCATGGATAATATAAAAAACAGGTAGAAGAAAACATGTCACAGCCACTTAAAGCAACAGTGAATTGATAGAGCAACATAATTACAATAAGCCATGCACAAAAAACTTCCCTGTATCAAGCACAGGTGCTGGAGAGACATCTTCATGTGGTGGTACTGATATAACAAAGTGACTCAACTGCCTGGTTATACTGCTGTCCCTCAACAACTTCCATACCCCCTGAAAGGAGGATAGTATACTGCAGAAAAAGGGCACCTTAAGCCTGAAGTCCATTAGGCTCATGTTTTATTTTAACCTGGGGCCACAAGAACATGACATATGATGAATATTGACCTTAACCCCCTGAATCCAGTGACACATTTTTAATTACGGTATAATCGTGCTACCCCTGCTTTATGATTGACCATTATGTGCTCGTTCACTTATGCAGTCTTAACATTGTAGCCCTCTTTTTCTCTAGACAATCATCAGTTTCACTTATGTGATCACTATGATCCCTACTTTTGATACATGACCGATCATTATCCAATTTGTTTTCTATGAACATAATCATTTGGCAAAACTGACCTTGTACTGTACCAATTTTTTTTAGCTCTGGTGAGATTTTTAGAACTTGATGTAATTCACTCAGCCCAGGATGTTGTTACTGTTATGGCCCTAGGTTCATCTGAATGACAACCTGGTGAACTGCAGGCTAGAAGTGCCTTCCTCTCACCCCTATTTCTCTCTCCCTCTCTCACTTTCTTAGAACTTGATATAATTCACTCGGGCCAGGAAGTTGTTACTGTTATGGCCCTAGGTTCATCTGCATGACAACCTGGTGAACTGCAGGTTAGAGGTGTCTTCCCCCTCCCCCCCTCTCTCTCTCTCTTTCTTCAGCCCACCATCTTCTTTTTGGAGGAAAAGTACTGTCTGGAGATGAGAAATGTTTGTACAACCAGAAAGCTCCATCACTTGTTTATATCGGTGCCATCATATGAAGGTGCTCCTCTCCACTGCCATAAATGTCTGGGAGTAGTAAGAATTAACTAATGTGTCATCAGGGTGTAATGTGTCATCATCATACTATACTTTTCTCTTTCACAAACACAACACATCAGATAACATATTAATCAGACATTCATACAAAGGACCTTTAAAATTTTGAATATCAAAGCAAACTTGTATTATAATTAAAGCAGGTGCAGCCAAAAAAACATTCTGCAGGACTTCAACTGGTTTGTAGAGGGGTGTAGTTTCATACCTTTATATCTCATGCAAGTCCTATTATAAGCTCCTTGTACTTTATTTACTTGGCTGAGAAAAGGTCATCCACTTATCTCTAACCTCATCATAAGCTAATGATCTGGGGTTAAGCTACGCAGTTTATATGCTGAAGTTGAGTTACCAGTTGCTTTTCTCTGAGTGACATTACATGAACACTGAACCTCATCCACCTTCAGAAACAAACTCTAAAGGGCAACACCCAGTTGGACAACCTAACTCACTAGACCACCATTTATAGATGTATAGACCTGTGGAATAGCCTGGACAAAGAGATCGTCCAGTCTAAAAACTTAAACGGGTTTAAGGCAAAATTTGACTTACTGAGAAACAGAGACGGGACCCCACGAGCGTAGCTCATTTCCTGTCTATCACAATTAGGTAAATACAATTAGGTAAATACACACTCACACTCACTCACGCACCCACGCACACAACTCACAAACTACCTAACTCATCTTCAATTCCTGCAAGTTCCTGCCAGCAGCTCAACACCTCTGGAGCAAGTGAGTTATCCATATTCTGTTGATTTGTACATTGACCTATTTCTACATTTCTATATTTTTTTCATAAAATAAGTATTGTTTTTTACACATACACATATGAGATGGAAGAAAGTTCAGCTTTAGTATCAGTACCTAGCAAAAAGACTAGTGGTCATGTCATGTTACTGAGAGCACTATTAAAGAGCTTATGATATTTCACGTGTATAATTTGAGTAAAAAAAAATAATAATAATAATACAACGAAAATATGTAAGTATTCGTGAGGCAGGGAAATTGAACGTTTTTATCTTGCTTGCGGGCGAGGAAGGGTGTTCTATCTTTGTCGTCCATTTACTCCAAAATTATTGAATGTATCGATTTCCTGTTAGAGCCACGATAAAGATCAGTGAATTCTACATATGTACAGAACATAACTATGTAATTTCTCTAATGAAAAGTTGTGGTTATGTAGGTGGTTATTGTGCGTGCATGACGAAAGTGCACCACGGCCGCAAGTACCCTGTAGTTTTTCGCGATTTACTCGGAAATTATGAGGTGTATCAAAACAAAAAGGTATCAGGAGAAAGCTTATGAAATTCTACATAAGATAAGTAATAAAAACATAAGGTGTGCAAGAAAACTTCTGAGGATATACCTCCCTGAACAAAAATCAATTTTTTTTTACAAAAATGGCTTTTAGTTTTTGGCTATTTTCTTGAAAACTACAAATCGCATCACAACCGGACATACCTCATTAGAAAGCCAATGAAATTCTCTATCAAAATTTATAACAACATTTTTCTGTATGGTGGAAAACACTCAAACGACGATGTTGAGAAGTGAGATCAACGTTCCAAAATGTTTATTCACGGCGGCTTAGTGTACTTTTATTCGTATTTTTCTGGTTTTTCTTTTGGCTTAGAACAAACATCGGCGAATAAGATGATGTGAGTTTCAGGGCAATATTCAGAGGTTTGGGTGGCGAAAATAAGGCAAGAATATGTGCAATTTGCGTCGCGCGGGCGCCCTGGTGACAGGCGCGGGCAAGTAAAATCGTGAGCCATGAAACTTAATCAAACTTACCGTGTGCAAAAAGGTTAAGAGATGACGGGTACAGTCTGGTGCAGAACGTAGACGATGGAAGCTTTTCCACACATCACGTTTAATACGGAGGGCACGCTTGCATTCAGGAGTCCACTGCGACTTGGTTTTAGCTGTAGGAAGTCTGGTATTTCTTGGGAAAGCAGTAAGGGCAGCTCCTAAATCCAGGACCAGGAAGAAAAAAAGCAACTCTTGGGGAGAAGAAAAGGAGGAAAAAGGTAAAGAGGGAACTGTAAGAGAAGAATAATAAGCTCCAGTTAACAGCATGGAACTGCCAACAGGGAGGATGAGGAACCGGACAGAAAGAGGTAAGGGAAAGCTTAATAGGGAAGTGGTCACTGGAAAGAGAGTCATCCAGAACTGACCAGTGGAAGTCAAGGGAAATAGATGGAGAACAAAGAGACAGATCTATGCATGAAATGGAATGAATATGAAGGTCACAGTGAGTAGGAAAGCCAGTATTGAGCAGAAACAGATCAGATAAAGAAAGAAATTGTTCAATGCGGTGACCCCAGAGGGTGACAACAGAGTCACCCCATAGGGTATGATGGCAACTGAAGTCTCCAAGGAGGAGAATCAGAGGAGGAACGGAGAGAAGTAAAGAGGAAACGGCAGAAAAATCAAAAGGAATAGGGAAGAAATAAAGAGAACAGACAGTGACCCGGCAGTGAAGAAAAAGGCGGGTGGAGGCATGAGGAATAGAGGAAGGAACAGAAAGGTTCGAAAGGAACAGTGTCGCAGATAAGAAGAGCAGCAGAAGGAGGACGAGAACTGAGAAAAGTAAAACTTGGAATAGGAAGAGGGGAAGCATGGTGAAAAGTTTCTTGGAGAGCTACAAGCAGAGGATCATGAATGGATATGAGATATCGTAAGGAAGGACAATGGGGCACAAAACTGCGTATATTCCACTGTAGAAGGGCCATGAAAAGAAACAAGAATCAAGACTGCGAAGAGGGTGGCGGACATATATAACGGCCATGGCAGGGGTGACCAGGAGGCATTGGGAGATCAAGGATTGAAAGAACTGAAGAAACAGTGTCATAGAGGAGGGAGGACGGATAGAGTTTGGGGGAGGGGAAAGGAATAGGAGTAGTGGGAAGGGAGGAGGGAGGTGGATGAACATCCACAAAAACTAGGGAGGACATGGAGGAAGTACAGCAAATGTAGGAGGCAATATCTTGAATGGTCTCTGTATCCATGTGAGATGAAACAGGGCAGGGGGATAATGATGAGATGACCCAAGGGTGCTGACAGGTGGATAAGAGAGAGGATGAGGTACTGGGAGATGTGGAACAAGAGGGATATTTGGAAGGTTGGACAGGAGAAGCTTGGGGGAAGAGACCAAGGATGTGAGATGGGGAAGCGCGAACACGTTGATGTTTGTTTGCAGGACGAGGTGATGCAGGAGAGGACTGAGAAGATACAGAGGTAGAAGGAGGCAGGGGAGGAGGCGAGGAACAAAGGAGGGAAGGGGAGAAATTAGGAAGAGAAGCAAAAGCAGAGAAAGAATTAGAGACAGGGACAGAGACTGGCAACACTACAGGAGAATAATGAGCTACACATGCATAGGTAACGGTTGGTTGGTGACTGAGGCTGCAAACTCTGCAACAGGCCTCACGAGGGGAGAAGCCAGTTTTCTAGCGGATGCTAGACACTTCTGCCTCAGTGAGATAAATGGAACATTGCCGGTAGGTGGCAGAATGGCTACCCAACAGTTAGGGCAGCACCAGATGGTGGAAGTGCAGTCTGAGGAAGTGTGATCAGCCCTCACACGGTTGGCACAGACTGCACTTAACCGGCAATATTTGGCAAGGTGGCCAAAGCGCCAACAAGATGTACATTGGCGAGGCAATGGAATAATTGATGGACCTGGAGAACAGTGTCCCCAGTGATGACCATAGGGGGCAGATTGCGAGAGACTAAGACAATTTTGATGAAACTGGCTGGCTCCTGTCGGCGTCCATGAGGAGGAATGGTGTAACATTTCACTGAGTATACTGGATGGCGCTGCCCAGAAAGAATGAGCTCATTGTTGCTAGAGCATTCTGCAAAAGCTCTCTGGCCGAAGAACATTGACAATGGTAGCTGGACGGTGCCAGAGGTGGAATTTAGCTGGATATCTGGGGACACAGAGATAGGTTGTCCTAAACTGGTGACCAAGGATGCCATCTTCTCGGCTTGGGCAGCACTGTGGACGACAAGGAGGCAGGAGCCGTTCGGACAGACTGAGAAGGTGACATCCCTGCCTACCTGTCAAAGTAGAGAGAGGTGGAGTGAGCGGTCGTTATCTGTATCATGAATATTGAAAAATTTCATCCATGTCCGTGAACCGAATAAAAAGGAGGTGAGGGAAGGGGCAGGCACGTAGGAAAAAGGACGAGGTCGGGAAAGTGAGACAGAGGACTTACGTGGAATAGAGACTGGACGTGAAGAAGGAAGGTAAGAGTGAAGTGCGACGACAGAAGAGGAACTGACAGAAGCAGAAAGAACAGGAGCTAAAGAAGTGGAGGATGCAGGAGGCAAGGAGGATGGGTTGGAACCAAACGAGTGGAAGGAGGGGAGGAAATCAAGGCCACAGTCAATAGGGAGTCCTGGGTTGTTACCATAATTGAGCCAGAAGAATTAATACTATTCATATAATTGAAAAAAGGTAGACTTCACCACACTATCCCCCACCCACCACGGAGCCCAATGAGGGGAAGCTGATGTTTGGTCAAAACTTACCAAAAAGCCCCGGGGATAGCAGAAGAGGTATACAAGGACACTGTTTGACGTGGGATAGCAGCCACAGACCAATGGGGTGATCACCAAACAAAGCCAGGTTGATCCTAGCCAATGCTGACTTAGACGACACAAGGCCAGTCGATTTGCCCAGCAGGGCCACACTGGAACGCCCGTCTTATCCCAACCCCTCCACCAAAGGAGCATGTTTCCCACCACAGGGAACTGCACCCTGCCCCATGGTGGACTTAATTCCCAGACAGAGGGGCACAGAGAATACACGGGATGCCATGCATGGCAAACACGTGGGGAGGAAACAGTCCCACCCGAGATGATGAAAAGGGAAGGGACTAATAACATCACCAGAAGGCCTCCATTATCTGGTGACGATAAGAGAAAGGAGGAAGCAATAGAATAACAAAAAGAGCCTTATAAACTTAGCTGAGGCAGCGACGGGAACCCAAGGAGAGGGGAGAGGGCACAGCAGAGTAAGAGACCCCATCATAGCTCCCCTACATGTCAAGACCCGATCGACGTCTCTGAAGCCCCCCCCCACGACAACAGCGAGCGAGGAAACAGGGGTAGGTGGCCATTAGCGCGCCACTCGTCGCTTTGTCTAGTTCATCAGTACCAGTGCGACAGAGGTAACTTGTACGCGAGATAGCAGCAGTATGGAGGAGGAAGAAATGCTTTCGTAAAAAACTGAAGCTCTCAACACTACGCACTTATGTGGATGAACTCATCGAAAATGTGGACTATAACAAGATGCATGGGGCTCATATGCACTACAGGAATCTATGGTTGCTGAGGGAGGTCATCATCCCAGAGCAGCATGACAATGACTGGCTGCTAAAATTACACAGCCTCCTCGTGCCCAGTGCAGTCTCCCCAAATGACGTAGACAACCCACAGCCTAGTACAAGTGGTACAAGTGTTTCAAGGGCTCCACATACCACTTCAGGGGACAATATCAGCTCCTCTGGCTTCGAATGACTACCAGATACCACCTCCAAGCAGTCAAACAGCCTCTGCACAATGTTCATGGTGAGTGGGTGCTATTTTGTTAAAGTACATATATATTTTACAGGAATGAACTTTTTGCAGGAACAGGCTGGTCATCTCCCCTATTAGTCTGCAAAACCAAGGACCACCTGTATATAGCACAACTGCATTTCAGGGGAACTTTCCGCTGTTAACTTGTTTGTTAATGTAAATGTTCAGCCCAAGTTCTGTAACTTAATGACCTAGAGCAGCTTGTACAGCACTCTACCCATATCTCTGACTGCCTTGGAGAGAGTTCCAACAAACTTGACCTCTTCTTTACAACTAATCCTTCTGCTTACACTGTTAATCTTTCCTCTCAGTTGGGCTCCTCCAATCACAACCTCATTACGTGAAACTGTCCTATCGCTCCAGTATGGCCTGTGAACCCTCCAAAGAAATGTTGGTTGTGGCACTTTGGAGCCGCAGATTGGGAGGCCCTCAGGCAGTACTTCTTTGATTTTCTCTGGAATAATTATTGCTTCCATGGCCGGGAGCCATCTGAGTGTGCCTTGTGCATTACGGAGGTTATTCTCTCGGGCATGAAAGCATACATTCCTTTCTCATATCCTCTGATTAATGCAAAAAAGCCTTGGTTTAATGACACTTTCTAATGCTGTCCACAACAAGGAAACAGCCTAAAAAAGAATCACATCTTTTTTATGTTTCTGCCCCAAATCGTGCCAAGTCTGTTTTTCGCACTGCTAAAAATAATTTCATCCATACTAAATGCTCTCAAATCTCCAACTTGAAATCTTCCCGCTCCTTCTGGTGCCTTGTCAAAAACCTTTCTAATAACTTTACCTCATCATCCTTCCCTCCTCTGATGGCTCTGTAGCTGTTTCTTCTACTGATAAAGCAGATCTCTTTGCTCAGACTTTCTCCCCCAATTCCACTTTAGACGATTTTGGTACTGTTCCTCCATCACTTCCCCCCTCTGACTTCCTCATGGCTGACATTAAAATTTCTTCAACTGATGTATTTTCTGCCATTACTGGCCTCAATACTAACAAGGCATATGGGCCTGATGGGGTCCCTCCTGTTGTCCTCAAGAACTGTGATTCTGTGCTTACACCCCATGTAGGTAAACTATTTTGCCTTTGTCTTTCAACTTGTACCTTTCCTTCTTGCATGAAGTTTGCTCTCATTCAGCCAGTCCCAAAGAAGGGTGACCATTCCTAACCCTCTAACTACTGCCCAAATGCTTTAACATCCTGTGTATCAAAAGTTTTCAAGTCAATTCTTAACAGAAAAATTTTAAAACATCTTAGGGTTCCATCAGGGTTGCTCCACTGGCAATCTTCTCACCTACCTTTCAGCTCCTGGTCATCCTCCTCTTGGGACTTCAGTGAAAGCTTTGCCACTACACTTGACATCTCAAAGGCTTTCGACTGAGTCTGCCATAAATCTTTAATTTCTAAACTGCCCTCTCATGGTTTCTATCCCTTTATCTGTGCCTTCATCTATAGCTTTCTTTCTGGTCGTTCTACAGCTACTGTTGTAGACGGTCACCATTCTTCTCCTAAATCTATCAACAGTGGTGTTCCTCAGGGCTCTATCCTATTACCAACTCTCTTCCTTTTATTCATCAATGACCTTCTAAGCTGTATATCTAACCCTATCCACTCATACGCTGATGATTCCATCCTTTACCTTTCCATTCAGTTCCCACAACGTCCATCTCAGCAGTAACTTCAACAAACATGGGATGAGGCTATGGCACACCCAATGTCTGACTTGGCTCATACCTCTGATTGGGGCAAAAGTAATCTTGTTGCTTTTAATGCATCAAAGTCTCAGTTCATGCACCTATCAACCCTACAAAATCTTCCACAGGAGAATCCACTAATGTTTAATAATATCCAGCTCAATCCTGCATCATCCTTAAAAATATTTGGGGTTTCATTCTCATGGGTCATATCTTGAAAAGATCATATTACATCTCTTGTAAAATCTGCTTCCAAGAGATTAGGTGTGCTAAGCCGACTCCATACCTTCTTTACCCCTCCACAGCTGTTGACTTTATACACGGGTTTTATTCGCCCTTGTGTAGAGTACAACTCTCATGTGTGAGGAGGCTCCCCACATAAAGCTCTTCTCAAAAGGGTGGAGTCAAAGGCTTTTTGTCTCATTAACTCTGCTCCTCTTGCCGGCTCCCTTCAACCTGTCTCTTCTCTGCACTGTTGCATCTTTATCTCTTTTCTACTGCTACTTCAATAGTCACTGTTCTTCTGAACTGTCTGCTTGCATCCCTCCACCTCTTCGACAGTCACATAGCACCCATCTAGCAACAAACTCTCATCCCTTTTCTGTCCAGCTTTCTAATGCAAGAGTTAACCATTACTCCCGGACCTTCATTTAAGTAACAAGTCAACCCTGGAACTGTCTACCTCTCTCTGTATTTCTTACCTCCTATGCTCTCCAGTCTTTCAAGTATAGTGTGTCCAGGCATCTCAAAAGAATGGATCTTGAATTTGGCTCTCTTTTGCATTGTTTTTGCTTCTTTCTAGCAAGGAATGGTTTGCAGGCTCCTGGCCTTTAGTTCCTTCTTTTTTGCTAAAAAAAAAAAAAAATCTGCCTGCCAGTTTTTTCTCTCCCTCATTGTTTTAGTCTTTTGGGGCCATATTTGAAAGTATCTAAGCTCTTGTGATACAAACTGCCTGACACTTCACAGTTCCCTTGGATCATACTTTCAACCAGGATGATTTTGGATTTTCTATATTGGTCCATTTGGTATTTTTTGCCTGCCACACCTGGGTATATTCTCCTTTATGGGACAGTTCTTTGATGTAATCAGGGAGGTCATATGTCGACTTTTGTGCTGCGTATTGATGTAGTGCATTAGCCCTGTTACCATGATATAGATTTTTTCATGCTTGACGATCTAGTGAGTTGAGGCACTCTAACTCGGCACGGACCATAAGGGTCTACCTTCAAGAGGAAATCTGTCTCTTTAGCACCATAAATCTAATCTAAGTCGAATAAACCATCTGAGTGTAGTACAAATAAACTTTTAAAAGGCATCACCATACTGGAAAGTCAGAGACTTGTTAGTTAAGAGGCTTAAACACACTCAGTAAACTCTGGTGAAAATTACTTAAGAATGCATGTTAAGATTTCCTACGGCACTTATCTCAACCGAATAACAGAGCAATGCATCACTTAGTGCTGTACAGGTGTTCTTAAAACCTACTGTGCTAACTGCTAACAGCTTTAACGAGGGTTACATTCCAGCATGAGATATAAAGTAATCAGAAGTATTAAATAGTCATTTCACTGCTGCTGCTGTTGTGACCCCAGGCTTCCATCTCCTACAGTCCACCATCCTCTTTTGGGGGACAGGGAGAGAATTAAGCAATGTTTACATAACCTGGCAGCAGAGTCATCTGGTCATACTGGTTCAACCATGGGTAGGCTTCCATCTCCAGCACCTACTTTCTCTGAAAAGCTGTTAATCAACATACCCACATTTTCCATATACAGTATACCATACCAATGCTCATTATCAAGTGATGATAATAGAGTTAACATTGGCATTTATCTCCATATTATCTTACTTCTTTAAATGGCTTATGGATTTTAATTTTTATACAGCTAATACACAAATACTGTACTGTATACGTCCAATCATGGCATCAGATACATGTTATTACTCATTTGTTGCCTTGAATATGTCTTTTTTTAGTATTTAAGAATATTATCCATCTTGATGGAACTTAACCTTCACCTAAATTTATTTTCATTCAGGATTGTAATTTTTACGAAAAATCTACAAAGGCAAGTAAGGACTGACTGAAATATCTGTTACGTGACTCCAGGCTTATCTGAATCTGCACCTAGTGCATTGCTCTTTGAAGTTTTTTTTCTATTTTTCTTCTTCTTTTTTTTCTTTAATGCAAAGAAAAGGAAGCCAAAGGCCAGGAGACCTCAAACCATCCCTTCCAAGAAAAAAAAAAGAAGCTAAATTCAAGATCTGTACATTTCAAGATGCCTGGACACATTGTGTTGAAAGACTGGAGATCATAGGAAGTAGGAAATACAGATAGAGGGGGACAGTGCCAGAGCTGACCTGTTGAATAAATGAAGGACTGGGAGTAATGGTAAGCAAAGGGGGACAGTTCCAGAGTTAACTGTTACTCCCAGTCCTTCATTTATGCAACAGGTCAACTCTGGAACTGTCCCCCTTTGCTTACCATTACTCCCAGTCCTTCATTTATTCAACAGGTCAGCTCTGGCACTGTCCCCCTCTATCTGTATTTCCTACTTCCTATGATCTCCAGTCTTTCAACACAATGTGTCCAGGCATCTTGAAATGTACAGATCTTGAATTTAGCTTCTTTTTTTTTTCTTGGAAGGGATGGTTTGAGGTCTCCTGGCCTTTGGCTTCCTTTTCTTTGCATTAAAGAAAAAAAAGAAGAAGAAAAATAGAAAAAAAACTTCAAAGAGCAATGCACTAGGTGCAGATTCAGATAAGCCTGGAGTCACGTAACAGATATTTCAGTCAGTCCTTACTTGCCTTTGTAGATTTTTCGTAAAAATTACAATCCTGAATGAAAATAAATTTAGGTGAAGGTTAAGTTCCATCAAGATGGATAATATTCTTAAATACTAAAAAAAGACATATTCAAGGCAACAAATGAGTAATAACATGTATCTGATGCCATGATTGGACGTATACAGTACAGTATTTGTGTATTAGCTGTATAAAAATTAAAATCCATAAGCCATTTAAAGAAGTAAGATAATATGGAGATAAATGCCAATGTTAACTCTATTATCATCACTTGATAATGAGCATTGGTATGGTATACTGTATATGGAAAATGTGGGTATGTTGATTAACAGCTTTTCAGAGAAAGTAGGTGCTGGAGATGGAAGCCTACCCATGGTTGAACCAGTATGACCAGATGACTCTGCTGCCAGGTTATGTAAACATTGCTTAATTCTCTCCCTGTCCCCCAAAAGAGGATGGTGGACTGTAGGAGATGGAAGCCTGGGGTCACAACAGCAGCAGCAGTGAAATGACTATTTAATACTTCTGATTACTTTATATCTCATGCTGGAATGTAACCCTCGTTAAAGCTGTTAGCAGTTAGCACAGTAGGTTTTAAGAACACCTGTACAGCACTAAGTGATGCATTGCTCTGTTATTCGGTTGAGATAAGTGCCGTAGGAAATCTTAACATGCATTCTTAAGTAATTTTCACCAGAGTTTACTGAGTGTGTTTAAGCCTCTTAACTAACAAGTCTCTGACTTTCCAGTATGGTGATGCCTTTTAAAAGTTTATTTGTACTACACTCAGATGGTTTATTCGACTTAGATTAGATTTATGGTGCTAAAGAGACAGATTTCCTCTTGAAGGTAGACCCTTATGGTCCGTGCCGAGTTAGAGTGCCTCAACTCACTAGATCGTCAAGCATGAAAAAATCTATATCATGGTAACAGGGCTAATGCACTACATCAATACGCAGCACAAAAGTCGACATATGACCTCCCTGATTACATCAAAGAACTGTCCCATAAAGGAGAATATACCCAGGTGTGGCAGGCAAAAAATACCAAATGGACCAATATAGAAAATCCAAAATCATCCTGGTTGAAAGTATGATCCAAGGGAACTGTGAAGTGTCAGGCAGTTTGTATCACAAGAGCTTAGATACTTTCAAATATGGCCCCAAAAGACTAAAACAATGAGGGAGAGAAAAAACTGGCAGGCAGATTTTTTTTTTTTTTTAGCAAAAAAGAAGGAACTAAAGGCCAGGAGCCTGCAAACCATTCCTTGCTAGAAAGAAGCAAAAACAATGCAAAAGAGAGCCAAATTCAAGATCCATTCTTTTGAGATGCCTGGACACACTATACTTGAAAGACTGGAGAGCATAGGAGGTAAGAAATACAGAGAGAGGTAGACAGTTCCAGGGTTGACTTGTTACTTAAATGAAGGTCCGGGAGTAATGGTTAACTCTTGCATTAGAAAGCTGGACAGAAAAGGGATGAGAGTTTGTTGCTAGATGGGTGCTATGTGACTGTCGAAGAGGTGGAGGGATGCAAGCAGACAGTTCAGAAGAACAGTGACTATTGAAGTAGCAGTAGAAAAGAGATAAAGATGCAACAGTGCAGAGAAGAGACAGGTTGAAGGGAGCCGGCAAGAGGAGCAGAGTTAATGAGACAAAAAGCCTTTGACTCCACCCTTTTGAGAAGAGCTTTATGTGGGGAGCCTCCTCACACATGAGAGTTGTACTCTACACAAGGGCGAATAAAACCCGTGTATAAAGTCAACAGCTGTGGAGGGGTAAAGAAGGTATGGAGTCGGCTTAGCACACCTAATCTCTTGGAAGCAGATTTTACAAGAGATGTAATATGATCTTTTCAAGATATGACCCATGAGAATGAAACCCCAAATATTTTTAAGGATGATGCAGGATTGAGCTGGATATTATTAAACATTAGTGGATTCTCCTGTGGAAGATTTTGTAGGGTTGATAGGTGCATGAACTGAGACTTTGATGCATTAAAAGCAACAAGATTACTTTTGCCCCAATCAGAGGTATGAGCCAAGTCAGACATTGGGTGTGCCATAGCCTCATCCCATGTTTGTTGAAGTTACTGCTGAGATGGACGTTGTGGGAACTGAATGGAAAGGTAAAGGATGGAATCATCAGCGTATGAGTGGATAGGGTTAGATATACAGCTTAGAAGGTCATTGATGAATAAAAGGAAGAGAGTTGGTAATAGGATAGAGCCCTGAGGAACACCACTGTTGATAGATTTAGGAGAAGAATGGTGACCGTCTACAACAGTAGCTGTAGAACGACCAGAAAGAAAGCTATAGATGAAGGCACAGATAAAGGGATAGAAACCATGAGAGGGCAGTTTAGAAATTAAAGATTTATGGCAGACTCAGTCGAAAGCCTTTGAGATGTCAAGTGTAGTGGCAAAGCTTTCACTGAAGTCCCAAGAGGAGGATGACCAGGAGCTGAAAGGTAGGTGAGAAGATTGCCAGTGGAGCAACCCTGATGGAACCCTAAGATGTTTTAAAATTTTTCTGTTAAGAATTGACTTGAAAACTTTTGATACACAGGATGTTAAAGCATTTGGGCAGTAGTTAGAGGGTTAGGAATGGTCACCCTTCTTTGGGACTGGCTGAATGAGAGCAAACTTCATGCAAGAAGGAAAGGTACAAGTTGAAAGACAAAGGCAAAATAGTTTACCTACATGGGGTGTAAGCACAGAATCACAGTTCTTGAGGACAACAGGAGGGACCCCATCAGGCCCATATGCCTTGTTAGTATTGAGGCCAGTAATGGCAGAAAATACATCAGTTGAAGAAATTTTAATGTCAGCCATGAGGAAGTCAGAGGGGGGAAGTGATGGAGGAACAGTACCAAAATCGTCTAAAGTGGAATTGGGGGAGAAAGTCTGAGCAAAGAGATCTGCTTTATCAGTAGAAGAAACAGCTACAGAGCCATCAGAGGAGGGAAGGATGATGAGGTAAAGTTATTAGAAAGGTTTTTGACAAGGCACCAGAAGGAGCGGGAAGATTTCAAGTTGGAGATTTGAGAGCATTTAGTATGGATGAAATTATTTTTAGCAGTGCGAAAAACAGACTTGGCACGATTTGGGGCAGAAACATAAAAAAGATGTGATTCTTTTTTAGGCTGTTTCCTTGTTGTGGACAGCATTAGAAAGTGTCATTAAACCAAGGCTTTTTTGCATTAATCAGAGGATATGAGAAAGGAATGTATGCTTTCATGCCCGAGAGAATAACCTCCGTAATGCACAAGGCACACTCAGATGGCTCCCGGCCATGGAAGCAATAATTATTCCAGAGAAAATCAAAGAAGTACTGCCTGAGGGCCTCCCAATCTGCGGCTCCAAAGTGCCACAACCAACATTTCTTTGGAGGGTTCACAGGCCATACTGGAGCGATAGGACAGTTTCACGTAATGAGGTTGTGATTGGAGGAGCCCAACTGAGAGGAAAGATTAACAGTGTAAGCAGAAGGATTAGTTGTAAAGAAGAGGTCAAGTTTGTTGGAACTCTCTCCAAGGCAGTCAGAGATATGGGTAGAGTGCTGTACAAGCTGCTCTAGGTCATTAAGTTACAGAACTTGGGCTGAACATTTACATTAACAAACAAGTTAACAGCGGAAAGTTCCCCTGAAATGCAGTTGTGCTATATACAGGTGGTCCTTGGTTTTGCAGACTAATAGGGGAGATGACCAGCCTGTTCCTGCAAAAAGTTCATTCCTGTAAAATATATATGTACTTTAACAAAATAGCACCCACTCACCATGAACATTGTGCAGAGGCTGTTTGACTGCTTGGAGGTGGTATCTGGTAGTCATTCGAAGCCAGAGGAGCTGATATTGTCCCCTGAAGTGGTATGTGGAGCCCTTGAAACACTTGTACCACTTGTACTAGGCTGTGGGTTGTCTACGTCATTTGGGGAGACTGCACTGGGCACGAGGAGGCTGTGTAATTTTAGCAGCCAGTCATTGTCATGCTGCTCTGGGATGATGACCTCCCTCAGCAACCATAGATTCCTGTAGTGCATATGAGCCCCATGCATCTTGTTATAGTCCACATTTTCGATGAGTTCATCCACATAAGTGCGTAGTGTTGAGAGCTTCAGTTTTTTACGAAAGCATTTCTTCCTCCTCCATACTGCTGCTATCTCGCGTACAAGTTACCTCTGTCGCACTGGTACTGATGAACTAGACAAAGCGACGAGTGGCGCGCTAATGGCCACCTACCCCTGTTTCCTCGCTCGCTGTTGTCGTGGGGGGGGGCTTCAGAGACGTCGATCGGGTCTTGACATGTAGGGGAGCTATGATGGGGTCTCTTACTCTGCTGTGCCCTCTCCCCTCTCCTTGGGTTCCCGTCGCTGCCTCAGCTAAGTTTATAAGGCTCTTTTTGTTATTCTATTGCTTCCTCCTTTCTCTTATCGTCACCAGATAATGGAGGCCTTCTGGTGATGTTATTAGTCCCTTCCCTTTTCATCATCTCGGGTGGGACTGTTTCCTCCCCACGTGTTTGCCATGCATGGCATCCCGTGTATTCTCTGTGCCCCTCTGTCTGGGAATTAAGTCCACCATGGGGCAGGGTGCAGTTCCCTGTGGTGGGAAACATGCTCCTTTGGTGGAGGGGTTGGGATAAGACGGGCGTTCCAGTGTGGCCCTGCTGGGCAAATCGACTGGCCTTGTGTCGTCTAAGTCAGCATTGGCTAGGATCAACCTGGCTTTGTTTGGTGATCACCCCATTGGTCTGTGGCTGCTATCCCACGTCAAACAGTGTCCTTGTATACCTCTTCTGCTATCCCCGGGGCTTTTTGGTAAGTTTTGACCAAACATCAGCTTCCCCTCATTGGGCTCCGTGGTGGGTGGGGGATAGTGTGGTGAAGTCTACCTTTTTTCAATTATATGAATAGTATTAATTCTTCTGGCTCAATTATGGTAACAACCCAGGACTCCCTATTGACTGTGGCCTTGATTTCCTCCCCTCCTTCCACTCGTTTGGTTCCAACCCATCCTCCTTGCCTCCTGCATCCTCCACTTCTTTAGCTCCTGTTCTTTCTGCTTCTGTCAGTTCCTCTTCTGTCGTCGCACTTCACTCTTACCTTCCTTCTTCACGTCCAGTCTCTATTCCACGTAAGTCCTCTGTCTCACTTTCCCGACCTCGTCCTTTTTCCTACGTGCCTGCCCCTTCCCTCACCTCCTTTTTATTCGGTTCACGGACATGGATGAAATTTTTCAATATTCATGATACAGATAACGACCGCTCACTCCACCTCTCTCTACTTTGACAGGTAGGCAGGGATGTCACCTTCTCAGTCTGTCCGAACGGCTCCTGCCTCCTTGTCGTCCACAGTGCTGCCCAAGCCGAGAAGATGGCATCCTTGGTCACCAGTTTAGGACAACCTATCTCTGTGTCCCCAGATATCCAGCTAAATTCCACCTCTGGCACCGTCCAGCTACCATTGTCAATGTTCTTCGGCCAGAGAGCTTTTGCAGAATGCTCTAGCAACAATGAGCTCATTCTTTCTGGGCAGCGCCATCCAGTATACTCAGTGAAATGTTACACCATTCCTCCTCATGGACGCCGACAGGAGCCAGCCAGTTTCATCAAAATTGTCTTAGTCTCTCGCAATCTGCCCCCTATGGTCATCACTGGGGACACTGTTCTCCAGGTCCATCAATTATTCCATTGCCTCGCCAATGTACATCTTGTTGGCGCTTTGGCCACCTTGCCAAATATTGCCGGTTAAGTGCAGTCTGTGCCAACCGTGTGAGGGCTGATCACACTTCCTCAGACTGCACTTCCACCATCTGGTGCTGCCCTAACTGTTGGGTAGCCATTCTGCCACCTACCGGCAATGTTCCATTTATCTCACTGAGGCAGAAGTGTCTAGCATCCGCTAGAAAACTGGCTTCTCCCCTCGTGAGGCCTGTTGCAGAGTTTGCAGCCTCAGTCACCAACCAACCGTTACCTATGCATGTGTAGCTCATTATTCTCCTGTAGTGTTGCCAGTCTCTGTCCCTGTCTCTAATTCTTTCTCTGCTTTTGCTTCTCTTCCTAATTTCTCCCCTTCCCTCCTTTGTTCCTCGCCTCCTCCCCTGCCTCCTTCTACCTCTGTATCTTCTCAGTCCTCTCCTGCATCACCTCGTCCTGCAAACAAACATCAACGTGTTCGCGCTTCCCCATCTCACATCCTTGGTCTCTTCCCCCAAGCTTCTCCTGTCCAACCTTCCAAATATCCCTCTTGTTCCACATCTCCCAGTACCTCATCCTCTCTCTTATCCACCTGTCAGCACCCTTGGGTCATCTCATCATTATCCCCCTGCCCTGTTTCATCTCACATGGATACAGAGACCATTCAAGATATTGCCTCCTACATTTGCTGTACTTCCTCCATGTCCTCCCTAGTTTTTGTGGATGTTCATCCACCTCCCTCCTCCCTTCCCACTACTCCTATTCCTTTCCCCTCCCCCAAACTCTATCCGTCCTCCCTCCTCTATGACACTGTTTCTTCAGTTCTTTCAATCCTTGATCTCCCAATGCCTCCTGGTCACCCCTGCCATGGCCGTTATATATGTCCGCCACCCTCTTCGCAGTCTTGATTCTTGTTTCTTTTCATGGCCCTTCTACAGTGGAATATACGCAGTTTTGTGCCCCATTGTCCTTCCTTACGATATCTCATATCCATTCATGATCCTCTGCTTGTAGCTCTCCAAGAAACTTTTCACCATGCTTCCCCTCTTCCTATTCCAAGTTTTACTTTTCTCAGTTCTCGTCCTCCTTCTGCTGCTCTTCTTATCTGCGACACTGTTCCTTTCGAACCTTTCTGTTCCTTCCTCTATTCCTCATGCCTCCACCCGCCTTTTTCTTCACTGCCGGGTCACTGTCTGTTCTCTTTATTTCTTCCCTATTCCTTTTGATTTTTCTGCCGTTTCCTCTTTACTTCTCTCCGTTCCTCCTCTGATTCTCCTCCTTGGAGACTTCAGTTGCCATCATACCCTATGGGGTGACTCTGTTGTCACCCTCTGGGGTCACCGCATTGAACAATTTCTTTCTTTATCTGATCTGTTTCTGCTCAATACTGGCTTTCCTACTCACTGTGACCTTCATATTCATTCCATTTCATGCATAGATCTGTCTCTTTGTTCTCCATCTATTTCCCTTGACTTCCACTGGTCAGTTCTGGATGACTCTCTTTCCAGTGACCACTTCCCTATTAAGCTTTCCCTTACCTCTTTCTGTCCGGTTCCTCATCCTCCCTGTTGGCAGTTCCATGCTGTTAACTGGAGCTTATTATTCTTCTCTTACAGTTCCCTCTTTACCTTTTTCCTCCTTTTCTTCTCCCCAAGAGTTGCTTTTTTTCTTCCTGGTCCTGGATTTAGGAGCTGCCCTTACTGCTTTCCCAAGAAATACCAGACTTCCTACAGCTAAAACCAAGTCGCAGTGGACTCCTGAATGCAAGCGTGCCCTCCGTATTAAACGTGATGTGTGGAAAAGCTTCCATCGTCTACGTTCTGCACCAGACTGTACCCGTCATCTCTTAACCTTTTTGCACACGGTAAGTTTGATTAAGTTTCATGGCTCACGATTTTACTTGCCCGCGCCTGTCACCAGGGCGCCCGCGCGACGCAAATTGCACATATTCTTGCCTTATTTTCGCCACCCAAACCTCTGAATATTGCCCTGAAACTCACATCATCTTATTCGCCGATGTTTGTTCTAAGCCAAAAGAAAAACCAGAAAAATACGAATAAAAGTACACTAAGCCGCCGTGAATAAACATTTTGGAACGTTGATCTCACTTCTCAACATCGTCGTTTGAGTGTTTTCCACCATACAGAAAAATGTTGTTATAAATTTTGATAGAGAATTTCATTGGCTTTCTAATGAGGTATGTCCGGTTGTGATGCGATTTGTAGTTTTCAAGAAAATAGCCAAAAACTAAAAGCCATTTTTGTAAAAAAAAATTGATTTTTGTTCAGGGAGGTATATCCTCAGAAGTTTTCTTGCACACCTTATGTTTTTATTACTTATCTTATGTAGAATTTCATAAGCTTTCTCCTGATACCTTTTTGTTTTGATACACCTCATAATTTCCGAGTAAATCGCGAAAAACTACAGGGTACTTGCGGCCGTGGTGCACTTTCGTCATGCACGCACAATAACCACCTACATAACCACAACTTTTCATTAGAGAAATTACATAGTTATGTTCTGTACATATGTAGAATTCACTGATCTTTATCGTGGCTCTAACAGGAAATCGATACATTCAATAATTTTGGAGTAAATGGACGACAAAGATAGAACACCCTTCCTCGCCCGCAAGCAAGATAAAAACGTTCAATTTCCCTGCCTCACGAATACTTACATATTTTCGTTGTATTATTATTATTATTTTTTTTTACTCAAATTATACACGTGAAATATCATAAGCTCTTTAATAGTGCTCTCAGTAACATGACATGACCACTAGTCTTTTTGCTAGGTACTGATACTAAAGCTGAACTTTCTTCCATCTCATATGTGTATGTGTAAAAAACAATACTTATTTTATGAAAAAAATATAGAAATGTAGAAATAGGTCAATGTACAAATCAACAGAATATGGATAACTCACTTGCTCCAGAGGTGTTGAGCTGCTGGCAGGAACTTGCAGGAATTGAAGATGAGTTAGGTAGTTTGTGAGTTGTGTGCGTGGGTGCGTGAGTGAGTGTGAGTGTGTATTTACCTAATTGTATTTACCTAATTGTGATAGACAGGAAATGAGCTACGCTCGTGGGGTCCCGTCTCTGTTTCTCAGTAAGTCAAATTTTGCCTTAAACCCGTTTAAGTTTTTAGACTGGACGATCTCTTTGTCCAGGCTATTCCACAGGTCTATACATCTATAAATGGTGGTCTAGTGAGTTAGGTTGTCCAACTGGGTGTTGCCCTTTAGAGTTTGTTTCTGAAGGTGGATGAGGTTCAGTGTTCATGTAATGTCACTCAGAGAAAAGCAACTGGTAACTCAACTTCAGCATATAAACTGCGTAGCTTAACCCCAGATCATTAGCTTATGATGAGGTTAGAGATAAGTGGATGACCTTTTCTCAGCCAAGTAAATAAAGTACAAGGAGCTTATAATAGGACTTGCATGAGATATAAAGGTATGAAACTACACCCCTCTACAAACCAGTTGAAGTCCTGCAGAATGTTTTTTTGGCTGCACCTGCTTTAATTATAATACAAGTTTGCTTTGATATTCAAAATTTTAAAGGTCCTTTGTATGAATGTCTGATTAATATGTTATCTGATGTGTTGTGTTTGTGAAAGAGAAAAGTATAGTATGATGATGACACATTACACCCTGATGACACATTAGTTAATTCTTACTACTCCCAGACATTTATGGCAGTGGAGAGGAGCACCTTCATATGATGGCACCGATATAAACAAGTGATGGAGCTTTCTGGTTGTACAAACATTTCTCATCTCCAGACAGTACTTTTCCTCCAAAAAGAAGATGGTGGGCTGAAGAAAGAGAGAGAGAGAGGGGGGGAGGGGGAAGACACCTCTAACCTGCAGTTCACCAGGTTGTCATGCAGATGAACCTAGGGCCATAACAGTAACAACTTCCTGGCCCGAGTGAATTATATCAAGTTCTAAGAAAGTGAGAGAGGGAGAGAGAAATAGGGGTGAGAGGAAGGCACTTCTAGCCTGCAGTTCACCAGGTTGTCATTCAGATGAACCTAGGGCCATAACAGTAACAACATCCTGGGCTGAGTGAATTACATCAAGTTCTAAAAATCTCACCAGAGCTAAAAAAAATTGGTACAGTACAAGGTCAGTTTTGCCAAATGATTATGTTCATAGAAAACAAATTGGATAATGATCGGTCATGTATCAAAAGTAGGGATCATAGTGATCACATAAGTGAAACTGATGATTGTCTAGAGAAAAAGAGGGCTACAATGTTAAGACTGCATAAGTGAACGAGCACATAATGGTCAATCATAAAGCAGGGGTAGCACGATTATACCGTAATTAAAAATGTGTCACTGGATTCAGGGGGTTAAGGTCAATATTCATCATATGTCATGTTCTTGTGGCCCCAGGTTAAAATAAAACATGAGCCTAATGGACTTCAGGCTTAAGGTGCCCTTTTTCTGCAGTATACTATCCTCCTTTCAGGGGGTATGGAAGTTGTTGAGGGACAGCAGTATAACCAGGCAGTTGAGTCACTTTGTTATATCAGTACCACCACATGAAGATGTCTCTCCAGCACCTGTGCTTGATACAGGGAAGTTTTTTGTGCATGGCTTATTGTAATTATGTTGCTCTATCAATTCACTGTTGCTTTAAGTGGCTGTGACATGTTTTCTTCTACCTGTTTTTTATATTATCCATGGTTGGTTCAAATTAAAATTTTTTCACCTTAACTTTACCCAGAATTTTGTCCTTTTGAAGCTTCTTGTATGCCATGTAGCTTAGTTGTGGAAAAGAACAATGCTGTGGCTCTGTATCCTTTCCATAGCACTTCTTCATGACTAACACCATGGAGTTTAGTGGTAATGTATTATTACAACTCAGCATTCAAAAAGGACAGATGGCAGTTTTAGGTCAGGTAAAACTGAGGAGTTTACAGTTGCCTTTACCAGCCGAGTTGGTGGAGGTTATGTACTTATCCCTAGTTATCTGTTTGCATGTCAGCAAGTTTTCAAAAAAAAAAACATTGATGGATTTCAATGGAATTTTGTAGGTATGTGGGTCATGGACCGAGGAAGAGTAAATTAAATTTTGGTGTTGATCTGAGTTTGAGTACCAGTTCAGGACAGATTTTTTTTGTTTGTTTGTCCACAAGTTATCTAAAAAAGTTATTGATGGATTTCAGTGAAATTTTGTAGATTGGGTTATATCGATTGGAATAGTGAACTGAGTGAACTTTTCTATTTGAATGTTGGATTGAAACAGGGATGTGTCATGTCCCCATGGTTGTTGAATCTGTACATGGATTGGATTATTAAAGAGTTTCCCGTGAATGTTGGTGTGCATCAGGGGTCAGTTTTGAGTCCCTTGTTGTTTATCATGGTGCTTGAAGCCCTCTCACGTGACTTCAGAGAGGGACTCCCATGGGAGATGTTGTATGCTGATGATTTGGTGTTGATTGCTGAGAATGAAGGGGAGGCTGAGGAAAAATTTAAGAAGTGGAGAGATGGTATGGGGCACAAGGGCTTAAGGGTAAATGCAGATAAAACAAAAGTGATGATATCTAGGGTTGGTGGCGATACAATCAGAGGAGAGGGAGAGTGGCCATGTGCAGTTTGCCACATGGGTGTGGGAAGTAATTCCATCTTGTGCAGTGTTTGTGATAATTGGGTGCACAAGAGATGTAGTGGTATTAGAGGTAGACTGCGAGCTAATGCTGATTTCATGTGTGCAGTGTGTCGGGGAGAGCAGGCAGAGATTGTTAGGCGTGAGAGGGTTGAACTTGCAGGTGAGTCTCTTGAGTGTGTGGAGGAGTTTTGTTATTTGGGAGACATGTTATGTGCTGGAGGTGGGGCTGGAGTTAGCTCGGTTGCTAGAGTGAGAAGTGGTTGGAAGAAGTTCAGGGAGCTGTTGCCTCTCCTGACATTGAGAGGACTCTCATTACGTGCTAAGGGGTCTTTGTATGCAGCATGTGTTAGGAGTGTGATGCTGTATGGTAGTGAGACCTGGGCAGTAAAGGAAGAAGATATTCGCAGGTTTAAACGTACAGAAATGACAATGATTAGGTGGATGTGCAGTGCGTCCCTGCGTGCAAGGCCTGGGGGGGGCTGGGTTTACGATAGAAGAGTTGAGAGGTAGGATGGGACTGGAGTGTATTGGTGTTGTGATGAGGAGAGGTAGGCTGAGGTGGTTTGGACATGTGGAGAGAGGATGGGGGATGATAATTGGGTACAGAGGGTGAGAAGTGTTAATATTGGGGGAGGGGTTGGGAGGGGTAGACCGAGAAAGACATGGGACGAGGTCATTAAATGTGACTTAAGGGTTAAGGGACTGAATAGGGAGGCTGCCAGAGATCGAGCAGCGTGGAGAGCCGCCATTAGGTGACCAAGGCAGACACATGCAAGCATGTTGGAGCCTTCAAAAACGAAAACGAAAACGAAAGTAGGGCAGTGGATGTTGGAGTGACCCTAATGAGAGAGGGCAGTGTTTGGAAACTCCCTGTACTGTTGTTTGCAGATGATACTGTATTGTTAAGTGAAGATGAAGGGAACTGCAAGACTTGGTGAATGAGGCTGGGAGTGTGTTTAGGAAACTGAATCTAAAGGTGAATGTAGGGAAGAGTAAAGTTATGATCTTCAAGAGAAATGAAGTCACTGAATGTACAGTGAGGCTGGATGAGGAGGAAATGAAAAATGTGAGTGCATTTAAGTACTTGGATGGAAGTTTAGAGGGTGAAGAGATTGAAAGGCTACAACAGGGAAGAAAGGTTGCTGGTTCTTTGAAAGCAGTGATAAGGAACAGGGAAGTGAGCATGGAAGTAAAAAAGTCTCTGCATGACAGTATTGTGATGCCTATTCTAATGTATGAAAGTGAAACTTGGACCTTGTTGGAAGGACAGAAGTCAGGAGTGAGAGCAATGGAAATGAGTTATTTGAGAGGAACATGTGGAGTCATGGAGAGAGACTGAGAAGTGAGGAAGTGAAGGAATGCTGTGGTGTGGATGTGGATGTGATGGAAAGCATCAGAAGTACAGTACATTGAGGTGGTTTGGCCATGTGGAGAGGATGGAGAGCGAGAGACTGACAAGGAGAGTGTATGCGAGTGAGGTGGAGGGGGGGAGAGGGAGGGGAGGCAAAGGATGAGACTGAGGGATGGAGTGGAGAGGTACATGAGAAACTGGGGTGTGAGCTGGGAGCAATGCAGTGAAGTGGCATTGGACAGGGCGACATGGAGGTGATTTGTTTGTGGCCATCCCATAGGGGATTGAGGCACTTGGCAGTAGATAGACAGATAGAGTTATGGGCCAAGGAAGAGTTGATTAAATTTTGGTAATGATCTGAGTTGTCTAGTATAGGCATAGGCAGTGGTATTCACTCACGGAGTACTGTATTCTTCTTGTTTCTGTATTTATGTACAGGACCAGCATCTAAGTCGAGGATGTGTTGCTGTTACAGGCAGTACCTATTTTAAGTCACAAGTGTTCTCCAAAATTTCACAACTTTTTCCATACAATGAAAGGAAATAAGGCAAAACAAAGCAATGCTGCGAATATTTTAATGTTCTGACCCCAGAATCATGTGAATGTGAGCTCAGTGGACTGAAGGCTGAAGTTGTCCTTCCTCTTCAGTCTGCCATCCTCCATTTCAGGGGACTGGGTGGCAGTTGAGGGAGATTTGTATAATGGGGTAGTTCCACTGGTTGACTCTATTGGTGCCACTATATGAAGGTGTCCTTCCCTAGCACTGATGTACCTGTAAATTGTGGGAACTGTCAGAGCAACTTTATTGGTAGAAATGGAAATTTAACAGGTAGTTTTAAAAGCCTGTTGAATGGGAATGGAGAGAGCAAAGCAACTTAACATGATTGGTTTTGGGGGTGTGCAGAGAAGGAATGCAGTGCCAGGAAACATGAAACTTGCACAGGTGAAGAATGCTGTGGTGGCTGAAAAATGGGAAAGCAACTGGAGTTCATGAGGTGTATACAGAGATGATTAAGTGTAGTGAAGAGGGCCAAATGAGTGGTTGTTGGAGATATGTAAGAAGGTATGGATGAGTGAAACTGTGCCAGCAGAGTGGAAAAAGGCTGTGATTGTGCCCATGTACAGAAATAAAGGTGAACGAAGTGAGTGCGAGAATTATTGTGGCATAAGTTTATTAATTGTGGTAGGGAAGGTATATGGAAGTATTGTTTTAGAGGAAGTAAGAGAGGTATCAGAAGTCCTAGTGAGTGATGAACAGGGTGGCTTTAGGAGTGGCAGAGGATGTGTGGATCAGATATTTGCATTGAGACAGTTAGTGCAGAAGGCTTTTGAGAAGGACTATAAGGTGTTTATAGCATTTATGGATCCGGGAAATGCATATGACAAAGTAAACAGAGAAGGATTGTGGAAGGTTTTGTGCATGTATGGTGTAGATGGTAAGCTGCTAGGTACCATCTAGAGTTTTTATGATGGTAGTGAGGCATGTGTGAGGGTAAATGGGCATCTAAGTGGTTGGTTCATGATCAGTGTGGGCATGCAACAAAGTTGTGTGATGTCCTAATGGTTGTTCAATATATATATGGATGGGGTGATGAGAGAAGTAAAAACACGAGTAATGGAGAGAGGGATGGCATTGGTAAAGAACAGTGATTAATGGAATATCGCAAATTTGTTGTATGCTGATGATTCAGTGCTACTTGCAAATACCAGACAAGAACTTGGTAGACTACTGCAGAATTTTGCTGATGTCTGTGAGCATCATGCCCTGAGAGTAAATGTAGAAAAGAGTTAAGTAATGGCAGTCAAGAGAGAAAGCAGTTCCCAGTGTGATGTTACAGTGAATGGAGAGAGACTGGAATTGGTGAGAGAGTTCAAATACCTGGGTACAGAGAGGAAAATGTGCAAAAGAAGTGGAAAGTAGAATGACACAAGGAAGGAATGTGGCAGGTGCTATGCAGGCCTTGATAAGAAACAGAAGCTTGAGTTTTGCAGCTGCGCAAGGCATATATGAAGAAGTGTTAATGCCAACTTTAACATATGGATGTGAGACTATGGTGTGGCATGAAAATGAAAAGTCAAGAGTGAGAGCAGTGGAGACGGGACTGCTGAGACTGTATGTGGAGTACAGAGAGTGGATACGATACAAAATAATGTGATTCGTGAGAGATTCAGAGTGAGGAAGTCTCATTTTATTTCAGTGAGGAAGTCTGTTGACACCAGAATTGAGGAGAGTGTATTGAGATGGTATAGTCATATGGAGAGAATGGATAACAATTGAGTGGTGAAAAAGGTATATCTGAGTGAATTTGAAGGAGCAAAAAGGCAAAGTAGGCCAAGGAGAAGATTGAGGGATATAGAGGATGAGTGTGTGAGGAAGAGAGGTATGGAAATCGATGTGGCGAGGGAACTGACAAGAGATCAAGCTGGCTGGATGAATGTTGTGAGAAAAAGTGCATGATCAGGGATTTGGCACTCCTTTTTAACATGACAGCGTCTGGATTGACTCTATCTGATACGGTTATTAGCTACAGAGTGTGGTGAATGTTTTTGGCATATCAGATAGAGCCAGGATTCCGGAGCTTGAATGAAGAGTGAATGGATGCATGGCCCATTGGACTGGGCAAACTTAGGCTGTCTGGACATTGCTACTCCTCACTCTTCCCTAGGGTGGGAAAGGAGGTCTGGATGATAATGATGAATTTTGTGTCATTAACTAAGTGAGGAGGGTGTGTTGAAGATAGGGTAACCAGTTGGCAGAGGACAAAATGATGTAGTGATTCATTTGTAGCCATCCTTTCCAGAGGTAAGGCTTCTGGTTATAGGCAGATAAATGGATAAGGATAGGTAGAACTGTGGACTTTATAGTTGTTGATCATCCAAATCTGTCTGGCTGAGCAAACCCATCAACCACAGGCAAGAAGCCATCCCTGTGGGGTCGCTGTGTGAAGTGAGCCAGTGTTCCTTTGTGGCTGACAGCATCTCTCCACAGTGAGGCATGGAGAAAAGTGTGGAGGTTTGGTTCCTGGATGGACGCTGCATTTGCGTTTCTCCACCAGGTTAGTAGGGACTCCATAGCAGGCTCCTCATCACCTGTTATATGGTTATATGGTTACCTCACAGCTTTGTGAATGATTTCTTGGGTTACAGGAGACCATCAGGCTTGTCACTCAGTGTGGAGCCACCTGAAGTTGAAAGAAGTGTAATAAAGCTAGAAAGAAGAGTAATATAGCAAGACAGGATGGAAATGGAGTAGGAGAGAGGAGGATGGACAGAAAAAGAATGATAAGTGTGTGAAAGAAGTAGGCAGCACTGCCTCAAGTGAGTGGATAATAGATGCCACCACATACCACCACGTGGACTTTATTGTAAAAAATAGCGTAAAAAGTGGTGATTTATATTGTTGTGAGGACTCATTGTTGCAGTTTTACTTTGTCCATAATTTCTGTAATGAATGCTCTACTTATAGCCTAAATTTACAAGGCAGTAGAGGGGGATACTTTCATGTGGTGGCACTGATGTAACCAGACATGGTTATACAAATGCCTCTCAAGTTAACACTCCCCCCCCCCAACCCCTGAAAGGAGGATGAAGGACCACAGGAAAAAGGTAATTTCAGCCTGCAGTCCACTAGGCTTACATTTAAGTAAATCTAAGGAGACAACTTCTACAACTGCTACAGGAGAATGTTAATGTACCATATGCAGAAATAAACTGGTAATGAAGATGTTGTAGAGAGCCCATTATGTCAATACAAAATAAGCCCAAGACAGTGCAAACCCCCTGCTTCCTGTATTCCCAGATGTAGGCTAGGTCAGAGCTAGGGTCAGTTTGTCATTGGTTGAAGAGCTTCTTTAGCATCTGTTCCTTGCTAGTATATTTATGTATATTCAGTTCAGTTGGTATGTGAGAGTATTGCCTTTGCAGTGGCAATGGTATATTGTATGTTGATTATTTCTTGTGTGTTATTTACACCAACTGTGCCAATATCGAGGAGATTTGTAAGTCACAAAGGTACTGTACAGTTGTACTGAAGTGACACTTGCAAAATTACTTTCTGAACAAAAGATACACTTCTATAAATGCCTTTATACAGTGAGAATGTGACCCTTGTTGTAAAGTGCTAGGACTTAATTTGACCAATATTGACCAAGAAAATGTTAACATCATGCATCCAGATGCTAAAATGGGATGCCCTCTTGTGATGTCATCAATATAGCTTGTCAGGTTTGTTGCCTAGTCATACACATGTCCCACAACTCCATCTCTAACCCCATGAAAGTAGGATAGTGTGCTGTAGGAAGAGGACATTTTCAGCCTGCAGTGCACTGCTTGCATGTTCAGATGAGCATGAGGATGCAGCTACTGTCTGTCTATCTGTCTGTCCATCAATCTTTCCATACAGTCCCATATGCTTTAATCTCATTCCTCTGCTATATGGCTGCCCTTCCTTCAACTCACACCCCATTCCCTCATATATCTCTCCACCCCTCCATCTCATCCTTGGTTTCCCTTTCCACTACCTCTGCTTCTTATTTTTCCAGATGTAGGCTGTGACTTGGTAACCAACCTAGGAGAGCAACGACCCTCAGGTCAGCAGTCACCCAGCTTGGAGGAATCTTCAGGTAACACTCAAATCACCCATAGTTATACTGTAGAGTGTTCCAAATTATAATTACATTTTAGCCATGACTCACATCCATCCATACTCACCCTCTGTAATTACACCACCTCCATCACCACCACTGCCGCCACCACCAAACATGGGCTGCACTCTCATTCATTCACCATACAATCCCCAGGAATCCTGGCTTTGCAGTGCTATGATATTTCTATCATCATTTATTATACCATTCCTCTGGTCACATAATGACCCTCTTATTAGATCTTGTAGGAAAAGTACTGTAGGCATTTTTAATGTGGATGGTTATATTCATAATTATCCTTTTCTTTCCTTTATGCAGGACATCAACACTGTTCTCTTCAATTTGCTTCTTGTAATTAATGTTTTGTGCTTTATCTACTTCCTTGTCTGTTTTCCATATATAGTCTGCTGTAGTATTTGGTAGAAGAAATTATACACTTGTGAGGTGTAGTTTCTGCTCACTGTCTACTCCATTCCTGGTTGAAAGAAAATCGGAAAGTAATGGTTGTGGTTTCACAAAAATCAAAGACTGCTTGTGCAGTGTCAAAGCTGTAGTTTGGTGCTTGAGAGGGACAGCTTCATGTAGTAGAAGTGAGATACAGTGGGCTCGCACAGTACATGAGTGGATGGGCAGTCCACGACCTCACACACTGTGATTTCACGTACTGTGAATACATAATCTTATGGGAAAAATAACATATGGGCTGGATCCCCTCGAACCTTGATATTGTTTTAACCATAGAGATATAATAAAGGGAAAATTTTTAAGACATATACTACAGATATAGCTAAAATAACAAAAATATGGTCAGTCACCTTAAAAACGGTAGACGACAGGCCTGATGGACTTAAATAGCAGGGGTTCCAAGGCGTGGCAACACACTTAGAGTGCCCCTGTCACACTGGCCGCACCATGTGTGTTTAACTCTTAAACCGCGGGGTTGTTGGAGGCGCGCCGGGCCCATCCCGTTGGGATATTCTCTCTCCAAATGACTTTTTATACATATTTGCCAAAAATCAGTTATTAGTCCTACAATATTATAATTACATGTGCATGTGGCACATACCTTCAGCTTTCTCCTGGGATGTTTTTTTAGCACTCGTTGACTACTGTAGGACTTGTGGAGACTTCTGAAGTTGGGTAACTAAGTCTCCACTTTACACTTCCCGACTTCCCATAATATGAATACCACTGCCAGATATTAACACTAGAAACACTATTCAATGATTTCCAAGTAGTTTGGAATCCATACTCCCCCAAAAAAGCACTGTGAAAGCAATATAAAATACAAGCACGTACGAGCCTCCCACTCGTGCTAATTCGCTGCTGGTATTCTGTAATTTCTTACTCATATACACAATCACACTTTATTATTTCTAGTACTTTATTACACTTATATATATCTACAGTCCTTTACCACTTCCCACATGATGTTTAGTAGGGGTAGAGGTCACAGTGCCTTTTATAATGGGCGCAAATGGGGCAGAAATGGAGGGGCGTGACTGCGACGTGATTTCACCGTGAAGGACGAGAGCGAACTGACTGTACAATACGTATCTCGGTAGCCAAGAGTTGAAAATGTCAGCTGCTAATGTATATGCTGAGAAATATGTCGTAGGAAATCTAGACAATACATAATAAATTAGGTAGTTCCAGGTGAATATAAATATCACTCAGGCTTCTCCCTTCCTTTCTTATATACATTTATATTATGAGTATAGCTCATACGGCATATTTCACAGGAAAAAAAAGCAGGGGAAATTAGCAAACGAGTGTAGGTTGGATGTTGCCATGATAATTAGCCAATTCCAGGTGTATGGTACTATCAATTACCTTATTTTTTTATATGTATATATTATGTTGTATAAGAATAGGGCATAGGGCTCATTTCAATGGATGAAAACAGTGGAAAAATCCGGGGAAGATTTACTTAGCGCAGAACGGCTGAGCAGACGACACAAGAGGGTAATGGAGGGGAGGTAGGGAGGGGAGTCTAGAATGGGGGAAAATGGCTAAATTGTCAACAATGGATGGGAGTACTGATGACATTAGCAGCTCTGACTATTGTTGGACATTGGCAGTGCTGATAGATGATACTAGCCACCACCTGAAAGCCTGGACAAATTTAAAAAAACACAGAGTCACAGAAGTGACGCCCCGCTGTATGATCCATTGCACCCGACCATCATGAAAGTGATGACCCGCGGTTTAGGGGTTAACGGTTGCCAGTGTTGTATTATCTCAGGCTTTGACGAAGAAATTTATGGTCTGTCGAATGTTATATTTCTTCCAGAATGCAGAAACAGTCATTATGGTGGGGGTTGCAGGTATGCCATGTGGAGCAGGTGAGTCAGGTGGGGCTGTGGAGGTGGAGGCAGCTGGTGAGTAAGATGGGGCAGTGGAAGTGGAGGGGATGACGGTAGGTGAGTCAGGGGAGGTGGTGAGGAGAGGATCCTCCTTGCTACCGCTCACATTTTCGGCAATTTCCTTGATCTCTTCTTGTTTGTCTGTTTCGTTCCTCACCTTGTTATGGACATATTTGCAGTATAACAACTTGGGATTTGCAAAATAACCATTATTCAAGTGAAATCAAATGTTACTTTAGAAACCAGGTATCTATTCTAACTTATCGTTATTGCCGAAAGCGTTATTGTTGAAGTCATTATTGCCAAAAGCGTTATTGTTGAAGTCGTTATTGGCGAGATCGTACCGTAGACTTCTCTTGAGCACCTGCCCCATGAGCCTCCAACGTCATGATGGGTGTGTCATGTGGCGGGGGGGGGTTGAGTAGTCTGGGAAAGTAGCGGTTTTGGGCAACTCCTTGATGTGGGGGGGGGGGTCGAGTAGTCTGGGAAAGTAGCGGTTTTGGGCAACTCCTTGCCTCTGCCTCGCATATTGTGGGCTAAACTCGCGCATTCAAAGTTTTATGGTTATGATTTTTGGTTACTCGTGTACTATGTGATTCATGCACTGTGATCATGCGTACTGTGCAGATCCACTGTAACTGGTCAGCTCCATTGCCTGGGTATACATACATCCTTCAGCTGTATCCCCTGAAAGGAGGATGGTGGACTGCAGGGAAGCTTCAGTCCGCAGTCCACCAGGTTCATGTTTAGATGAGGGTCTGGCCACAAAAACATAATAACGGCAAGATAGTACAGTAATTTGAAGCTTTTCTAGCCTGCACAAGGAACAATGTCTTTGCAAACTGTTTTTGTGCAGTCTAACAAAACTTTAGTATACTGGACAGACTCTCAAATCTGATATGCATGGTTCCAAAGGTTTATGAAAAATTGAATATTTTGGAAAGAAGAATCATGATAAATAAGAGAAAGCTATGTAAAAAATAGCATATAGAGCCATGAACAGGAAATACAAGGAAGTACAAGTACTTGTATTAGTATTGCACCATCTGTTGTTCTGCTTCTCCACAGATAAACTTCGTCTTCAGACATGCACAGATTATGTGGAGAAAGATGATATGAATGCCCCATTGTTGCCTAAATAAATATTTTTGGAAAGTGGAGGGTTTTGAAAATCAGAAGTTTGGATTTGGGAGATTGTATTCTTCTACCTTAACACTGGACAACGGGTCTTCATTCACGACTCAGCCCAGGTTTTTGTCTTTTTGCACCTTATTTCACAAAGCATAATGGTAGAAAAAGACAGTAATATTCTACACCCATTACATAGCACTTGAATAACTGGCACTGTATTCTAGTGTTAATCTTTTTTTATAACTCTATGGAAGGACAGAGGGCAGTTTTAGGCCAAGTTAGTGTAAAAAGAGTACTGACTGTTTTGGGTGTTCCATTAACGACCATAATAATTTAGGGGCCATCCTATACCTTCATACAGTCATTTTTAATAATGTGCCCAAATGGCTTGTTCATGTACATCTTATATCGGTATGCAGAGATGAGCATGATGTGTCACCTTGCCAGGATATTGCAGTTAGCTCTTGCTTGAAATCTCAGTCCTTTCACATCAACTTGGTTCAGATTTTTACCCCTGTGCAGCTTATTTCACTTACCTCACAGGCAGAATGTGATGGTGCCATGCTCTGCATCCTTTTCATAGCACTGCTTTGTGACTAATGCCATATTCTAATTTACTGCTATAGCTCAATTTTCAAGAAGAGAGATGGCAATTTTGTGCAAACCTAGAGTGAAAAGAGTATTGGATATGTTCTGGTGAAATTCTGCTTTAAAAGTGAAGCAACTTCCAGTGAGGCATACTTTTAACTTTAGATTTTAAGTGTTAAAAGCACAGGAAACATGCATTTCTGAATTCAGAGGAACTATATTGAGGTACATGGTCTTTTAATTGGCAAGCTTGGGACCTGAGGGTTTCCAGTTTGAGGGAATTTCCAGTTTTTAGAATGGGCCTAAACTCCAGTATGATAGCACCAAATGTTCTCAGTAATGCAATATTGGAATGCCGCGATATCCGGCATCCCAGAAACCGAACACTCACCACACTGAACAAAAGAAACTGGGGAACATTCCCACAGTCTAAACAGCTGTCAATTCGCTAGTCTGAACACTCCGCCGCTCCCTAGGTTTGAAACGTGCACATCCGAACGCAGATGTGGTGGTGTGTGTGTGGCTGTCCTTGTCCTCCCTCCATCCCCTCACTTCTCCCCTCGTCCCCAACTCCCCCCATCAGTTGAGCAGAAATGGCCTCTGCTACCTCACTGAATGGTCAAAGTCACCCAACCGGCATTTTGAGCTGTGCACTGGTAATAGACCCTAACCCACCAGCTGAGCAAAAATGGCCATCTGCCTCCTCACTGAACGGTCAAAGTTGCCTGGCCGGCCTCCCGAGCCGCACACTGGTAATAGAACCTTACCCACTAGCTGAGCAAAATTGGTTGTCCACCTCCCTACCAAATGGTCAGAGTCACCTGGCCAGGCGGTAGTGACTGAGTCTGCTGCCAAGTGTGTCTCCCTCCCCATACCCCCCATCCTCCTCTAACCCCATTGACACGCTACCAGCCAGCCCCACATTCATCCACTCTCACTGTGTCTGTTGTCCTGAACACATCTCACCACTGCACCACCCACCACCTTACCTTCGTGCATTACCATCCTGCATATGTGATGTTTGATGTCCCATTTTTTAACAATAGTATTGTTTATGAAGATAATAACATTACCAATGGCATTTCTGTGTCAGTCTCCATTGACTGAGTAAGGTACATGAGAGTTTGGGTTTTGGCCTGGATTACAGCTCTGGCTTTTCTTCAGCATCTTATGGGGAAAACTGCTTTGATATCTGGCAACTTGCTGTCCGAACACTTCCACCGGTACATGACACCAACTGATATCAGGATATACCTGTACTGGCAGCTTGTAATTCAGTGGTCTCACTGATAGAGCCTTCAGTCACTTTTACAATCATGGTACATAACTAATTTATTACTGTAATCATGCATTATATCTTGCTAAATCTTCAGTCATTTACACTTATGGAAGTGATGCAGTCATCATGCATCAAATTATCTTCCATAATAACATTATTTTCAAGTACAGTATTATCATTATCACACATATTTGGCCCTTGATCTTTGATTAATGCTACTACTACTGTAAGTGAGGCAATAGGCAGGATGCAGTTGGGGAAGGCAGCAGGTGTGACTAGGTTGACTGCTGAAATGTTGATATATGACTGTGTTGTCCCAGATGATTGGCTGAAGAGTGTAATTGTAAACGTGTACAAGGGGAAGGGTGTTGCCCTGGAAAGAGGAAATTATAGAGCTATAAAGCATTTAGACCAGATAATGAAGGTAATGGAGAGAGTTCAAGAAGGTATGATTATAGAAAGAGTGAATATTGATGACATTACTCTCCTCCATCCTTCTTTCCTTCCATCCTCTTCTGTCATTCTTTCCTTCATTCTTTCCTCGTCCTTCTTCCTACAGGTGATTTTACACTCCCTCTTCTGTCTTTCTTTCCTTCATTCTTTCCTCTTCCTTCTTTCTGTGGGTGACTCTACACTGAGTGACAAGCCAAATGATTTCCTGTACATCAGGAAACCACTTACTATGCTGGGTGGTAGCCATATAACCAAATTATGGGACCTGGTGGTTTAGTGGGTAATTGAGGTGCTCCAATCGGATTGAGCCAGTGAACGTTTATATCCAAGGGGTGATTGTGGTTTATTGCTCATGTAATGCCACTCAGAGATGAGTGAGGCTGGTCACTCTCATCTTAAATGTCAGAACCAATCTGCTTAGCCCTGGGCTCCTACACTCCTAATGGGGCAATGTAGGATTGGATGATGGCTGGATGGATGGATGCAGTTTGGGTTTATGCCAGGCAGGGGGACCACTGATGCCATATTCATTTTTTTTTTTTTACAGAACAGAAGGAAAAACAAATAAATAAAAAAATAATCCATACACCCGATTACTGGTGTCCTCCATTCATAAAATATCTGTAACTGTTGGACCTGAACAGCTGTAGGTTGAAATCTGGAGGGAAGCAACGCTGGGGAAGCAAGTTTGACAACGTCAGGAAAGAAAAGGGAACTGTACTTTGTTTTTGTTGATTTGGAGAAGGCCTCTGATAGAGTCCTTATAGAGGTGGTACAGTGGGCAATGAGAAAGCTTGGGATGGATGAGTGGCTGGTTAGGGTGGTTATGGCCATGTATATGGTGCTCACACCTACGTAAGAGTGAATGGAGATTTGAGTGATGAGTTTTGAGTCCTTTGTTGTTTATCATGGTGCTTGAAGCCCTCTCACGTGACTCCAGAAATGGACTGCCATGGGAAATGTTGGTGTTGATTGCAGAGCATGAAAGAGAGGCAGAGGAAAGATTTAGTAAGTGGAGAGATGCTATGAGGCATAAGAGCTTAAGAGTAAATGCAGATAAAACAAAAGTGATGAGATCTAGGGTTGGTGACAGTACTGTCAAAGAAGAGGGAGAGTGGCCATGTGCAATTTGCCACAAGGGCATGGGAAGCAATTCCATCTTGTGCAGTGTTTGTGATAAGTGGGTGTATGAGAGATGTAGTAGTATTAGAGGTAGACTGCGAGATAATGCTGATTTTATTTGTGTAGCGTGCTGGGGAGAGCAGGTGGACTTTGTCTGGCATGAAAGGATTGAACTTGCTGGTGAGTCTCTTGAGTGTGTGGAAGAGTTTTGTTATTTGGGAGACATTTAATATGCTGGAGGTGGAGCTGGAGCTAGCTCTAGGCCTTGGGTGAGAAGTGGCTGGAAGAAGTTCAGGGAGCTGTTGCCATTCTTGACATTGAGAGGGCTCTTCTTACGTGCTAAGGGATCTTTTTATGCAGCATGTGTTAAGAGTTTAATACTACATGGTAGTGAGACCTGAGCAATAAAGGAAGAGGATATTCACAGGCCCAGACATACAGAAATGACAGTGATTATGTGGATGTGCAGTGCGTCCCTGCGTGCAAGGCCAGGGGGTGGGGCTGGGTATACGATGGAAGAGTTGAGAGGTAGGATGAGATGTATTGTTACTGTGATGAGGAGAGATAGATTGAGGTGTTTTGGGCATGTGGAGAGGATCAGGGATGATAATTGGGTGCAGAAGGTGAGAAGCATTAATATTTGGGGGTTGGGTTGCGAGGGGTAGACTGAAAAAGATGTGGGACGAGGTCATTAAGTGTGACCTCAGGGCTAAGGGACTGAACAGGGAGGCTGCCATAGATCAAGCAACACGGAGAGCCGCCTTAGGTGAACAAGGCCAACACATGCCAACGCATGCAAGCATGTTGGAGCCTTCAAAAACAAAATGAACACGATTACAAGGGTATTGAGAACAGTATAAAAAGTTTTGAATTATGTATATTTTATTGATTAAATTCCTGTGGAAAGAGTCTGGTAAGTCACAGCATATAGCTAATGGACACAGCTCACACCACCCGTCTTGCCATCGCATGCCTGGGTAGTGCAACAAATTACCAAATCAGCACTTTTCATCAGAAAGTGTTCAAGTTTTTATCGCCATATAGGTTTGTATACACCTAATTAGCCAAAATTTGATCAGAACGTCGTGCTTAATTTAACTTAACAAAAATTCAGGAGTCAGAGTAAAAACTTACCATAGTTAGCAGAAGTTTTTTGCCTTTAGCTTGCAACTATCCTTGACAGACTTCTGTTTTGCATAAATATTGATTTAAAATGCAGATGATTGATTCTATCGGATACGTTTATGTGAAGCTACAGAACGTGGTGAATGTTTTTGGCATATCCGATAGAGCCAGGATTCTGGAGGCTTGAATGATGAGTGAATGGAAGCTTGGCCCATTGGACTGGGCAAATTTGGACTGTCTGAACATTGCCACTCCTCACCCTGCCATAGGGTGGGAAAGGTTGATGATGATGATGATGATAAAATGCAGGTACATTTATTTTAACTTTGAATCAATATTAATGCAAAATAGAAATCTTTCAAGGTGTGTTGGCAGTCTAAAAGGGAAACACCTGCTAACTTTAAAACGTTTTCACTTTAAATCCTGATTTTTTTTTTTAATAGTTAAGTACAGTTTTTTTTTTCCCCCCTGATTTCAGATAATTACAGTAGGTGCGAAAAGTATTGAAGTTTTTTTGCCGACGTCATTCTTTTTCGCGTTAAGTGAAGTAGGGTCAATACTACCCTCCCCTGTGATGCGAAATGAGCTGACGCTTTTTCAACGGGAGCTGGAAACCCTGCTTGATAGGTTTGGCACCACAGGAGCAGGCTCAGTAATGTTTGAGCAGCCACAGGAGGAGGATTGTCTCTGTGTGTGATGCACCACGAGGGCATGTTTTGACTCAAATAACACAGTTATTTGGTTACCTACCACATTCTCATCATGCCTAAAGTAACCACAAGCAAGGACAAA
>JAGKTI010000454.1:0-19398 GCA_018397915.1 Birgus latro
GTAGTGAAATGGCAGGGGACAGAGTGACATGGAGGCGATTTGTTTGTGGCCACCCCGTTCGGGATTGAGGCATCTGGCAATAGATATAGTCTTAATTAGGCCTAAATTTTTGTCTTCTTGTAGCTTATTTTGCATGGTGGGAGAAAAAGACAATGCAACAGTTCTAAATCCTTTCCATTGCACTTGTTTGTAACTAGCACCATAATTAACCCCATCTGCATTGATCCTTTGTAAGGTAGTTAACCTCCTCATGAGGCACTGCTTTTTAACCAGTGCAAATTGTACTTCATATGAGGCTTGCAGCATGGCCAGTGCAGTCCTTGATTGTACTGCATATGAGACTTGCAGCATGGCTAGTGCAGAACTTGATTGTACTGCAAATGAGGCTTGCAGCATGGCCAGTGCAGACCTTGACAGTACCTCACATGAGGTCTGCAGCTCAGCATGAGTTAATCTATTGATGTTGCTTAGCATTCAAGATGTAAACATAGTAATTATAGGCCCAAGCTCAAGGATAAAAGAATATACATTAGTATCCTTTTTAAGTATGTTCACTTTACAGAATATCAACCTGACAGTATCTCTAAATTACATATACCTTTCTGAATTTCTCTCTCCGGTTTCACTTGAGTATTTTCTCGCTCATGGGACAGTTCTCTAAATGGAAACAGGGAGATCAAGGGTGGACCTTTGTGTTGTGAATGCATGTAATGCACTAACCCACTGTTCTCATACAATTTTTAGAAGCATGGTGGTCTAACAAGTTAAGCCATTCTTACCAAATGTGGCCCGTAAGGGTCTAAACTGGTTTGAGTTTACTGCTCATATAATGCTATGAAAAGTCAAGCAACTAGTCCCTCTCACTTTCTATGTCTGAATTCAGTAAGCTACCCCTGGGCCCCTACGTTCCTGGTTGGGAAATACAGTACATACTGGATTCGATGATGGATGGATTATTACTATTATTATTATTATTATTTTATTATCATGGGGCAACGTAGAATTGGATGATGGATGGATGGATGGAATTACTACTGTGCAAGGGGAGCTGCAAGGCTCAGTGGATGAGTTTGGGAGAGTGTGTAAGAAATGGAATCTAAAGGCGAAGTAGGGAAGAGTAAAGTAATGGTCTTTGACAGAAGTGAAGTCAGTGAAAGTACAATGAGATTGGATGGGGAGGAGATGGAGAACGTGAGTGCATTTAAGTACTTGGGTAGTGTGATGAGTAAGGATGGAAGTTTAGAGGGTGAAGTGCTTGAAAAGGTGCAGCAGGGAAGAAAGGTTGCTGGTTCCTGGAAAGCAGTAATAAGAAACAGGGAAGTGAGCATGGAAGTGAAAAAGTTACTACATGACAGTATTGTAATACCAACTATAACGTATGGAAGTGAAGCTTGGACCTTGCTGGAGGGAGAGAAGTCAAGAGTGAGAGCAGTGGAAATGAGTTATTTGTGAGGAGCATGTGGAGTCACATGGAGAGACAAACTGACAAATGAGGAAGTGAAGGAGTGTTGTGGTGTGGATGTGAATGTGATAGGAAGCATTAGGAGAAACACATTAAGGTGGTTTGGCCATGTAAGTGAGAGACTGACGAGGAGGGTGTATGTGAGTGAGGTGGAGTGGGGGAGAGGAGGGGGAAGGCCACGGATAAGATGGAGGGATGGAGTGGAGAGGTATATAAGTGAGGGGGGGTGTGAGCTAGGAGCAGGGCAGTGAAATGGTGGGGGACAGAGCGACATAGAGGAGATTTGTTTGTGGCCCCCCCTTACGGGATTAGGGCATATGGCAATAGATTATTATTATGAAGTTGTTGAATGCTGTGAAGACTATGTAAAAGGGTGCTAAGGCTGCAGTGCATGTGGATAGTGAACTGAGTGAATTTTTCTACTTGAAGGTTGGATTGAAACAGGGATGTCATGTCTCCATGGTTGTTCAATCTGTATATGGATGGGGTTATAAAAGAGAAACAAGGTAGGGGAGTGGATGTTGTAGCGGCCCTAGTGAGAGAGGGCAGCGTTTGGAAACTACCAGTATTTGCAGATGATACTGTGTTGTTAAGTGAAGACGAAGGGGAGCTGCAAAGCATGGTGGATGAGTTTGGGAGTGTGTGTAAGAAACGGAATCTAAAGGTGAATGTAGGGAAAAGTAAAGCTATGGTCTTCGAGAGAAGTGAAGTTAGTGAATGTACAGTGAGGCTGGATGAGAAGGAAATGGAGAATGTGAGTGCATTTAAGTACTTGGGTAGTGTATTGAGTAAAGATGGATGTTTAGAGGGTGAAGTGCTCGAAAGGGTACAACAAGGAAGAAAGGCTGCTGGTTCATTGAAAGCAGTGATAAGAAACAGAGAAGTGAGCATGGAAGTGAAAAAGTTACTACATGACAGTATTGTGATACCAACTCTAACGTATGGAAGTGAAGCTTGGACCTTGTTGGAGAGACACAAGTCAAGAGTGAGAGCAGTGGAAATGAGTTATTCGAGAGGAGCCTGTGGAGTCACATGGAGATACAGACTGACAAATAAGGATGTGAAGGAGTGTTGTGGTGTGGATGTGGATGTGATAGGAAGTGTTAGGAGAAACACACTGAGGTGGTTTGGCCATGTGGAGAGGATGGAGAATGAGAGACTGACATGAAGAGTGTATATGAGTGAGGTGGAGGGGGGGAGAGGGAGGGGAAGGCCAAGGATGAGATGGAGGGACGGAGTGGAGAGATATATGAGGGAGGGGGAGGGTGAGCTGGGGGAAGGGTAGTGAAATGGCGGGGGACAGGGTGACTTGGAGGCGATTTGTTTGTGGCCACCCCTTACGGGTTTAAGGCGTCTGGCAATAGACTAGAGACTAGATTATTATGATTATCACCTGAGTGAATCTGGAGACTGGCTTGGTAAGACGCACAGGAAATGACGGCGATCCTGGCACTCTGGCACGAGAGTAGCAGAACACTCCTGACTCTGAGTGGCTCATGCAGTGGTCGATGAGACCGACAAGACTGGTGTGGCCCTCATGTTCAGGATGGGGGTAGAAACTGAACCAACCTGCAATAACATGATTATACTATAATCTGTCCACATTAAACTGGTGGAGATTTTTTCCTTCAGTTAGGCCCACTTGCATGGTGTGGCCTTCATGTTCAGGATGGGGGAAGAACCTGTGATATGGTAAAACTAGTCCATCCACATTAACCTGGCAGAGATTTTTTGCTTCAGTTAGGCCCACTAGGCTGGCGTGACCCTTGTGTTCAAGATAAGGGTAGAAACTGAACCACCCATAACAACACAAAATAACTTCAGTTTGTCTACATTAACATGACAGAGATTTTCATCCTTCTGTAGCTTATTTCCTGTACCTCAAAGGTTCAGTGAGACAATATTATGGCTCTACATCCATTTCATAACTTCTTAAAAGAAGACTTACACTACAGTTGATCTCTTCATACAGCACAGTATTCATGTTATTTTTATTTATTTATTTATTTTTTTTAAGTGAAAGTGGACAGAGCATAGCTAATTAGGAAATTAGAATCATTGTTTAAATAATCTATAATCCCTAGGAACTTAGATTCTAAATCACTCGTATCCCAGCTGGAGTACTGGTTTAACCCGCCGAGTCCCGACGACGTACGATGCACGTTGCTACTTTTTTCTGCGGACAGACCCAACGATGTGCATCGTACGTCACTCAATTGCAAGGCCTATTGTGTGCACATTTTTCAACATTCGCGGGCAATTTTTGGTATGCATATGTAGAAGACCTTCCTCTACCTGCTGTCAAGCGGGGATACTGCCTGGCCCCTCCTAACTCCCCCTTCCCCCCCACACTGGGCAATTCACCTGTTAGCTGTAACCTGGCCAGTAAAGATATGTTGCCCCACGGTCTCTCCAATGACAAAATTCACGGTGAAAGTGATTCCTGAGGTGGAGGACAAAGAAACAAAGAAGCTAGAGGTAGAAACAAACAAAAGTGATGAGGTGGTAATGTCATAAAGGAAGGTGCCATATACAGTAAAACCTCGATATAACGGACTTCAATAGACCGGAATTCGCTTTTATCGGACTCAAGGAGCTACTGGACTAAACTCCTATATATCGGAAAAAGTCCGATAAAGCCAGAAAGCAGTCCGGAGCGCCTGGCCACTTCAGCTATGTTCACCACAATAAGACAAGTAAAAGACACGTTTTTCAGTGCACAGTACAGTATTATTATACCATTTGATTAATGCAGTGAAAGTATAACACAGTACAATACTGCAATGGTGGTGAAAGCCACTGATGCAATCTGAACTAATGTCTGATATATCGGAAAAAGTCCGGATTAGCAGGGGTAAGTCCGGATGTCGCTTTTATCGGAATTTCGCATTTTTCGGACTGGCTTGGGCCCCAATTAGTCCGTTATAGTGAGGTCTTACTGTACTTGGGTTTTGGGTGAGTGAACAATGCTTATGAACAACTATATTATTGTGTGAAAAGCAATATAGACTTGTACTAAACATAAATTTGTACCAAATAAATGAAATAAATACGTAATTTAAAGTGGCTTTAATTAGTTAACCCTTCCATAGTTCATTTTCTTTAGCCAGGTACCCTGAAAAAGAAGGAAAACATAAGGTTGAGTGACACCTGTATCGACAGTTCTATCCTCGGGATCGCGATTTCTCTATGAATTTTGGATGTTTCTCACCAAAAGCGAAGGTTTTAGCCAAAAAACAAAAAGTCGAAAATCGGTCGGAATCTGGGGGTAGGCTGGGTAAAAAACCGGTCGGGACTGGACGGGTTAAGTAGCAAAGTGAGAGGTGGCCTTACCTCAGTAACTTACATGGAAGCAACACACTCCTGAGGCAGGGATGCTTCAAGGTTAACAATCATGCAAATCCATTCACACAATCACACAATAGCATGCCAACCCAGCCCCTAAATAACATACTGTTACTATGCTCAATCCTTGTGTGCAGTGTCCTGTGGAATTATTAGAAGCAGAGACTCAACAAGTACTTGTCACTGGATGAGTCCCAGAACAGGAAGGCTCCATCAGCCTGATTCACTGGCTTAACTGGTCCACACAATCAAACCCTCATATAATCATGAAGTTAACCAGTCATGCAAATCCAGTTGGAGTAAGTCATTGACCAAATGTGTTTACACCACTCCTACTATACCAAGGACCCACTATATACAACCAAATACTCCACACAAGCACTCATAAGACTACTACACACCGTGTTACAAAGTATGGAAGATAAATAAACAAACAACCAATGTGTGTGAAAAAGAAAAGAAAATTAACCAAGAGTTAAAGATGGCCAGTATTGATGAGGGCATGGTAGCTGGAAGTAAACAAAAAAGTGTGTGTACTGTGGTAATGAACATTAATGTACACAAACCACAAGACGAGCCAGGAAGGGACTATTTACCCCTGCATAACATGCCAGGGTCACTGCAACAGTGGCAGCTATAAAGTGCAATAACTGCCAAATGTGGCTGCACTACAGATGCAGTGAGATTCCTACTGTATCTACCTCCTGGTCACCCCAAGTCAACTAGGAAATACACCTGTATGGGGTGCACAAAGGAATGCCATACCAACTACAAGCTTTCCTCAGACACTGAAAAATTCATGGCAGAGGAGACTGAAGCCACCAAATCAAAACCTGCTGAACATAGGAACACTGACAGAAACCGGTAGAGGAGCAAAACGGCCCAACATCAGGGGGCTGCCAACAGGATGAACACGCAATGCCAGTACTAGGATGCACCCCTGAGAAAAAAGACTTTTCAGCATCCCTGGGTGGTCCTACAGGAGCTACACGACCAGGAACAGCCAAGCTACAAACCCAAAATGAGAGGAACCATGGACCCCAAACTGCCACAGCACCAGCATGTACAGCCGGGACAAGTACAACAACAGCATCACAGGTGAGGCCAAGACCAGTGTGCAGGTACTTAACCCGCCCAGTCCCGACCGATTTTTTACCCAACACACCCTCAGAACCCGACAGATTTTCCCCCCCCCCCAAACCTCCACTTTTGGTGAGAAACATCGAAAATTCATAAAGAAATCGCCATCCTGAGCTTATAAATGTTGCTACAGGTGTCAGTCAGCCTTACCTTACGTTCTCTCTCAGGGTGCATGGCTTCAAAGAAAACGAACTATGGGAGGGTTAACTAACTCAAGCCACTTTTAAATTACATATTTATTTATTTATTTGATACGAATTTATGTGCAGTACAAGACTATATTGGTTTTCACACAATAATATAGGCGATATAAGCATTGTTCACTCACCCAAAACCCCAGCATACGGCACCTTCCTTTACGACATTACCACTTCATCACTTCTGTTTGTTTCTCCTTCTAGTTTCTTTGTCCTCCACCTCAGGAATAATTTTCACTGTGAATTTCGTCATTGGAGAGACCGTGGGGAAACAGTCTTTACTGGCCAGGTTACTGCTAACAGGTGAATTGCCGAGTGTGGGGGAAAGGGGGGGGTCAGGTGGGGCCAGGCAGTATCCCTGCTTGACAGCAAGCAGAGGAAGGTCTCCCACATATGCCTACTAAAAATCACCTGTGAATCTTGAAAAATGTGCAAACTGTTTTCACTACCACTGCAGTATTGTACTGTGTTATACCTTCATTACATTAATCAAATGGTATAATAATACTATACTGTACATTGATAAACATGTCTTTTATTTACCTTATTGTGGTGAACATAGCTGATATGGTCAGGCAGTCCGGACTGCTTCTGGCTTTATCGGACTTTTCCTATATAAAGGAAATTAGTCCGGTAGCTCCTCGAGTCCGATAAAAGCAAATTCCGGTCTATTGAAGTCCGTTATATAGAGGTTTTACTGTATAATAAACAGAAAATTATTTTAAAAAATGAAAATAAAATACAGTAATCCCTCCAATATCCATTGTAATAGAGCCAAAGGCATGTCCGAATATTGTTTTTGTCCGGATATTGGTCCTGAAGCTCCAGCACTGGTTTTTCATGACCCTAACCTAACCTAACCTAACCCAAATCAAAAAACTACCTTCCTACCTCCCTAGTGGACATGTATAGCACTTATTTAGGTCCCTTTTCACATAAATAATGCACACATAGCATGAATTTATTGAATTTTAACCACAAAATGATGATTTAGAGGTGAGTGAGTCATAGGAGCTCAGAACTTGCCAGCATAGTATAAGTAAGTATCGGACATGGAAATCATCTTTTCTCACATTTTATGCACTAAATTATTGGATACAAAGCATCAAATACAGTAAATGATGTTAACTACTACTAGAAAAATGGTTAGGTTAGGTTAGGTTAGGTTAGCTTAGGTTATGACCGGACATGAAATTCACTGCTTCAACCTTTTTCATAGCTGGTGCACTTAATAACCATGCATGAAAGAATTAAAATTAAAAGCAGGAAATTATGATTAACACAATGTTAGGTTAGGACCGGACATGAAATTCACTGCTTCAACCTTTTTTCTAGCTGTTTTACTTAACAACCATGCATGGAAAAATTAAATAGCAAGCAGGAAATTATGATTAACATTTAGGGTAATTTTTTAACACATGTACAGCATGATGAAAACAGGTTAGGCATGAAAATCTTTATGGTAACCATAGATTAGGTTAGGTTAGGACCAGACATGAAATTCACAACTTCCACCTTTTTCTAGCTATTTTACTTAAGAACCATGCATGGAAAAATTAAATTGCAAGCACGAAATTATGATTAACATTTAGGGTAATTTCTTAACACATTAACAGCCTGATGAAAACAGGTTAGGCATGAAAATCTTTATGGTAACCATAGGTTAGGTTAGATTAGGTTAGGACCGGACATGAAATTCACTGCTTCAACCTTTTTTCTAGCTGTTTTACTTAAGAACCATGCATGGAAAAATTAAATTGCAAACACGAAATTATGATTAACATTTAGGGTAATTTCTTAACACATTAACAGCCTGATGAAAACAGGTTAGGCATGAAAATCTTTATGGTAACCATAGGTTAGGTTAGATTAGGTTAGGACCAGACATGAAATTCACATCTTCCACCTTTTTTCTAGCTGTTTTACTTAAGAACCATGCATGGAAAAATTAAATAGCAAGCACGAAATTATGATTAACATTTAGGGTAATTTCTTAACACATTAACAGCCTCATGAAAACAGGTTAGGCATGAAAATCTTTATGGTAACCATAGGTTAGGTTAGGTTAGGTTACGACCGGACATGAAATTCACATCTTCCACCTTTTTTCTAGCTGTTTTACTTAAGAACCATGCATGGGAAAATTAAATTGCAAGCAGGAAATTATGATTAACATTTTTGGTAATCTTTTAACACATTTACAGCATGATGAAAACAGGTTAGGCATGAAGTTAGGGTACTTACGAACAAGAAGCTGCCCTCTGATGTAATAACCCACTCTATCATCTCAGACTCTGACAGGAAGACCTTGCACCTGACACACCTTTCCAATTGAGAATCACCAGCACTTATCACCAACACTTTACACAACATTTTTTTTTATTTATAACTAGAATCACATCACTTCACTGCACTGTACATAACAGTAAATTCCATCATCACACACATGATGAAGGTGGTGAAGAGCAGTATCAAGCACTGTAGGAGGTAGGGTATCACCACAAAAGCAATCACTTCGGCCACCATTTTCGGAGTTGTTCACGAGGGAGGAGGGGAGTGGGTAACGGCGACCGATAGTGATGCCACGAGTGTAAACAGAGCGGATCGGCGCGCACGGGAAATTCAAACTGACGCGGTCCCAAAAAAACGAAAATTAAGCGATTTTTTTCGGACTTTTTTTGCATTTTGAGGGTTGGGCAGGCCAGAATAACCAAATAGTGAGTATATCCGAGTATTGGATGTCCGAATATTAGAGGGATTACTGTAATTTTTATTTAAAAAAAAAAAAAAAATCACCAACCTTGGATATCATTAATCTGGAATCCTTACAGAGGACATTGACAAGCGGAATCTGGGGCCTCGAACTTAGGGATTATTGGAAGCGGCTGAAGGAGTCACAACTATACTTTCCAAAAAGAAGACGTAAGAACTACCAAGTAATCTATGTGCAGAAGTCTTTAAAAGGTCTTGTGCCTGACATGGGGCTGAAAGCAAATAACCACCTAAGAGAAGGACGACTGTATTACATCAACAGGACGGAGGCTACAACCCAGAGAACAGCAATGGATGAGAGAGTTTTTGAGAGACAGACAAATGAGGACAGTAATAAAGGACAGGACGTCTGGATGGAAAGAAGTAACAAGTGGTGTCCCACAGGGCTCGGTGTTGGAGCCAGTAATGTTCCTGATTCACGTAAATTATATGGTAGATGGAGTGAACAGTTATGCAAGTCTGTTTGCTGATGATGCAAAGATCTTGAGGAAGGTAGAGGTTGAAGGGAACTGTAAAATGCTGCAGGAGGATCTGGATAGGATACATGACTGGAGCCGGATGTGGGAAATGAAATTCAACGCAAAAAAATGTAAAATATTGGAAATGGGTAAAAGCACCAAGAGACCATCACTGAATTATATGATGGATAATGAACTAATCACAAAAGCAAGAGAAGAGAAAGATTTAGGAGTGCTGGTCCAGGATAGTTTGTCACCTGAAAAACACATTAAGAAGATAGTTAGAGAGACATATAAACTCTTGACCAACATAAAAGTGGCATTTCATTACATGAATGAAGAGATGATGAAAAAATTGATAGTGGCCATGATCCACCCCAGGTTAGAATATGCAGCAGTAGTGTGGTCCCCAAACAAAAAGAAAGATATAAACAAGATTGAGAGAATACAAAGAACAGCAACTAAGATGGTCTCCAGTCTGGCAGATCTGTCATACAGTGAGAGGCTAGAAAGGCTGGATTTGTCATCCTTAGAGGAAAGGAGAGAGAGAGGTGACATGATTGCAGTGTTCAGGGCCATGATGGGAGTAGATAAAACTGATAGAGAAGATCTGTTCCTATGGGATAAGAGAGAAACAAGAGGACATGAACTGAAATTGAAGAAGCCACGCTGCTTGAAGGACATCAAGAAATTTAGTTTTCCGTATACATGCACAGACCTGTGGAACAGACTGGACAAAGAGATCGTCCAGTCTAAAAACTTAAATGAGTTTAAAGCAAACTTGACTTACTGAGAAAAAGAGATGGGACCCCACGAGCGTAGCTCATTTCCTGTATATCACAATTAGGTAAATACAACTGCTGCACAAGAATGGAGCTCGTCTCTTCAATGTTCTGCCAAAGGCATTCAGAGAGCTGACAGAGGTCATGACTGACTCTTTCAGGCGTCAGCTGGACGAATGGTTGGCAACATTACCCGACAAGCCCCAACATCAGAATACCCCACCTTTGCAAGCAACTCTGGCAAAAGCTCGATCGGTAGAGAGTTGGCTTGCGGTCCCATGGGACCCAGGTTCGAATCCTCGCTGGTGCAGGGAACAGTTTAAGGATTTGAATTTCATTAAATCAGGCTTTACTTATCTACCAGAAGACCCGCCGACATGTCGTAAAAATGACCCCGCTAATACCAATACACCAGTCCTGTATGAGACAGCCCTAGCATGTATTCAATATGGACGGTGGGTGTTAAGCGCCGAAGTGGTGACATGTAGATTGTAGGAGGACGACTGGGCCTTGATAGCAGGCTGTGAAGCCTATGCCCAGAGTCGGACACATAAAAAAATAAAAAAATAAAAAAAACCTATGGAATACAAGAGAAGCAGAGCTGCCTGGTCACAACAGAGGTCCACCTTAGCTGCACCTACGGAGGGCAAAATTCTACTATGTAAACAAAGTAAGTAAAGTAGCTATGCCATCTCACTACACAATCACACCACCACATAATCATGTTCTCTCACCCACACAATCTTACCATTACTGTGCTCAGACCAAGAATATACTGTAGATTTTACTTGCTACAGTTGTCCACACATTCATACACTCACCAACACACAATCTTACCATCACATAATCATGCTAGGCTGTATCACATACACAATCACACAATCTCATCATTACTCTGCCCAGGCTGGGTATGCAGCATTCACCAGCTTAACACATCCACATAATTGTACAATCCCACCCTAGCGATCTTCTCGCTTACCTTTCAGACTCCTGGTCATCCTCCTTTCGGGAGTTTGGTGAAAGCTTTACCATTGCACTTGAAATCTCAAAGGTTTTCGATCGAGTCTGGCATAAATCTTTAATTTCCAAACTGCCCTCTTACGGTTTCTATCTTTCTATCTGTGCCTTCATCTCTAGCTTCCTTTCTGGTTGTTCTATAGCCACTGTTGTAGACGGCCATCGTTCTTCTCCTAGACCTATCAACAGTGGTGTTCCTCAGGGCTCTGTCCTATCACCAACTCTCTTCCTTTTATTCATCAATGACCACCTAAGCTGTACATCTAACTCTATCCACTCATACGCTGATGATGCCACCCTTCACCTTTCCATTCAGTTCCCGCAACGTCCATCTCAGCAGTTACTTCAACAAACAAAGGATTGAGGCTATGGCACACCTAATGTCTGACTTGGCTCGTATCTCTGATTGGGGTAAAAATAATCTTGTTTTTAATGCATCAAAGACTCAGTTCTTGCACCTATCAACCCGACAAAATCTTCCACAGGATAACCCACTAATGTTCATCTTTGAACATGCTTGGGGTTTCATTCACTCGGGATTTATCTTGGAAAGAACATATTACATCTATTGTGAAATCTGCTTCAAAAAAATCAGGTGTGCTAAGCCATCTCCGAATTTTCTTCACCCCTGCACAGTTGTTGACTTTGTACAAGGGTTTTATTTGCCCCTGTGTGGAGTACGACTCTCGTGTGTGGGGAGGCTCCCCACATACAGCTCTTCTCAATAGCGTGGAGTCAAAGGCTTTTCATCTCATTAACTCTCCTCCTCTTACTGATTCCCTTCAACCTCTGTCTCTTCGCCGCATTGTTGCATCTTTATCTCTTTTCTATCGCTACTTCATTGGTCACTGTTCCTCTGAGCTGTCTGATTGCAAACCTCCACCTCTACGACGGGCACATAGCACCTGTCTAGCAACAAACTGTCATCCCCTTTCTGTCCAACTCTCTAATGCAAGAGTTAATCATTACTCCCAGTCCTTCATTTATGCAACTGGTCAGCTCTGGAACTGTCTTCCTCTGTCTGTATTCCCTACTTCCTATGATCTCCAGTCTTTCAAACGCAGCGTGTCCAGGCATCTCAAAATGAACGGATCTTGAATTTGGCTCTCTTTCATATTGTTTTTGTTTTTTCTTGGAAGGAACAGTATGCAGGCCCATGGCCTTTGGCTCCTTCTTCCATGCATTAAAAAAAGAATAAATAAATAAAAAAATTAAATAAATAAAAAAAAAATTTCTAACTGTGCTTAATCTGGGGTCTCACTGATCTGAATGACAAATGCCATCAACTGACGAATGACAATGGTAACTGTAAATAATAGTTGCTCCCTACTGTAATTCGTCATTCAGATTAGTCTGGCCCGAAAACCGAATGACATTAATATCACATGGAATGATACTGATATTACTTGTCATTCCAGTGTAAACCCTCTGTTGATACTTTACTGCATCTTTAGGAAACCAAATGATATTAATATTACATGGAATGGCACTGATGTTACCTGTCATTCCAGTGTATAACCTCTTTCTGCACCTCAGTCCAACTTATGCAAAGTGAATGTCAGTGGTATCACATGGAATGAGACTAACATTACCTGTCATTCCAATGTATACCCTCCCTCTGCACCTCAGTCCATCTTTAGCAAAGTGAATGACAGTGGACACTAATACTACCAGTACTTGTCATAACAGTGGAAATCTTCCCTCTGCACCTCATTCCATCTTTAAGGAAATGAATGACATGGAATGAGACTTATATTAGCTACCTGTCACTCCAGTGTATAATTTCTCTCTACACTTCATTTCATCTTCAGGAAACTGAATAACATTAATATCACGTTGAATGACACTGATATTACCTGTCATTCCAGTGGATATCTCTACACCTCTTTCTACCTTTAGCAAACTGACTGACAGTGATATCACCTGGAATGACACTGATATTACCTGTCATTCCAGCTTACAGCCTCTCTCTGCACCTCATTTCATCTTTAGGAAACCAAATAATGTTAATATCACAAGGAATGACACTGATATTCCCTGACATTCCAGTTTATACCCTCTGTCGACACCTCACTGCATCTTTAGGAAACTGAAAGATATTAAATTCACATGGAATGACACAGATACCACCTCTCATTCCTGTGTATAATTCCTCTCTACACCTCAATCCAACTTTTGAAGAAAGAATGATATTAAAAAGTTGAGAATGATAGGCTTCATTTGGGACTTATCAGAGTCGAAAGCGATAGGCCTCAAATGAGCGTGATTTTCAAAGGCACACAAAAACTGCACCAAGAGGAGTAGGTGGATGAAATTTGTATGGGAAATAGGGGTAGGTAGCAACTCTCGATACCACCCATACAATGCCCCATATACACTCAGAATACGCACACATGCGTGGACACCACGAAGCGTGCGCGGGAACGTAAATTTTCCTCTCGTGATGCCCCCAACCCCGCAGCAGGGCACCAGGTGCTAGGAGATCTGCACGCAGACACACACATACACATGNCGGGCAACACGGCCAGCACAAACAAATACACAAAACCACAAAAACAAAAGGAAAGGAAAGAAAGAGATAAAGAGAGAGAGAGAGAGAGAGAGAGAGAGAGAGAGAGAGAGTTATGAGTAAACTGTATAATAAATGTATGCTTTTTTGGCAGTGCATAAAGTAATTTATCGCAGTTTGGGAGAGAGAGAGAGGGAGAGAGAAAATAAATACAGGAAGTGGCACAAACAGTGTCCCTTCCCTCTGAATGATGAGAAAAGAGAGAGAGAGAGTGAGTTATGAGTAAATTGTATAGTAAATGTATGCTTTTTTGGCAATGCGCAAGAAAATTTACTGTAATTTGAGAGAGAGAGAGAGAATAAATACAGTAAAACCTCAATATAACGGACTTCAATAGACCGGAATTCGCTTTTATCAGACTCGAGAAGCAGACTAAATTCCTATATATCGGAAAAAGTCCAATAAAGCCAGAAGCAGTCCGGACTGCCTGACCACTTCAGCTATGTTCACCACAATAAAGTAAATAAAAGCCATGTTTATCAGTGTACAGTACAGTATTATTATACCATTTGATTAATGTAGTGAAGGTATAACATAGTACAGTACTGCAATGGTAGTGAAAACAGTTTAAAAATGAGTGGTGCAATCCGGACTAATGTCTGATATATCAGAAAAAGTCTGGATTAGCAGGGTAAAGTCCGGATGTCGCTTTTATCAGAATTTCGCATTTTTCGGAATGGTTAAGGCCCCAATTAATCCGTTATAGTGAGGTCTTACTGTACAGGAAGTGGCACAAACAGCGTCCCTTCCCTTTGAATGACGAGATAAGGGATAACATCGGTCCCTCTTCTTTCTCTAGTTCTCCAATCCCTCCCTCCTCTCTCAGGGAGAGACAGAGACAGAGAGAGAGTTACGAGTAAACTGTGTAATAAATGTATACTTTTTCGGCAGTGCGTAAGGTAATTTATGGTAGTTTGAAAGAGAGAGAGAGAGAGAGAGGGTTGATGATACAGTAATCACGTGATCTTGCCCAAGGCCATGGTAAATATAGGCTGTCGGACAATGCCCGTCCTCACCTTACCGCAGGTGGTGGGTTGCTCGCGCCACCAGCTGTTCATCTTCTGGCCATTTTTTCTTGCCACCACGTGACTTTATGTGGTCATGTATATATATTGCCGGATGCGCGCGAACATTTCCAAGACGGTGATGTGTGTTTCATTCAACTCTGTAAGACTCAAAATTTCGGCCAAGTCGTTGCTTGGCAGCACGTACCCTCAGAACCACTGTCACTCTCCACGGGTTAATATAACATGGAATGTCACTGAAATTACTTGTAATTCCTGTACATACAGTAAAAGTCCATTAATACGAATGGCAGCGGACCGAGAATCATTCAGATTATCAGATTTTTCAGATTTTTGGGTGGGACCCCTAAGACCCTTAATTTCATGTTTAAACTGAAATTTTACCAAATTGATCACTTTTCATTCATTAATAATACAATATGGCACATATTAACATTACGTATTACACAAATTTTTTACTTAATAATATGTTACAGAAGACATGAACTGTAATTTGTAAATTAAGTGATGTTATGGGTTGTTTAACCCACCAGTAATGCGTAGCGTTGATAACAGCAGTTTTAGGCAAGTAAATCCAATTAGAGAGAGTAAGTAAAAGCACAGAACTTAATACTAATGGCTTTCAAAAACTTTCACACTGCATTTAAAAAAAAATGAGTACTAAAGTAACTTGTGACGAAATATGCTGATGCTGGGTGGCCATTATTCACATGTTGTTTAGGTCAAGTTCTTGCTTGATTTGCAATGAGGAGTTTCAAAAGACTTAGTGGCTATCCTTGGTGATTAAAATTTTTATGAGGAGTATTAGAGGGCAAAACTAATTGGTTAGGCTAGGTCAGAATGCAGTAGTTATGCACTGCTGTGTCCAGTCAGTGAGGTCGTATGTAAACACACTGTCTTCAGTGTCTTAAGACAGACATATTTGTAATAATCTGTCTTTAAATATATTTTTAACGAAAAATATGAGGCTCCTAGAACCTAACCCCCAATTTAACCCGTCACGTCCCGACCGAATTTCCACCTATGACCCCTCCCCCCCCAATCCCAACCAATTTTGGATTTTTTTTTTTTTTTGGGGGGGGGGCTCAAACCTCCGCTTTTGGTGAGAAACATCAAAAATTCATGGAGAAATCACCCCCTATTTCACCCCCTTGAGCTTATAAATGTTGCTACAGGTGACAGTCACCCTTACCTTTCATTCTCTCTAAGGGTACCTGGCTTCAAAGAAAACAAACTATGGGAGGGTTAACTAATTCAAGCCACTTTAAATTAGGCATTTATTTATTTATTTGGTACGAAATGTAGTACAAGAGTATATTGGTTTTCACACAATAATATAGGCAATATAAGCGTTGTTCACTCACCAAACACATCAACAAATGGCACCTTCCTTTACATTACCACCTCATCACTTCTCTTTGTTTCTTCCTCTAGCTTGTTTAGTCCTTTGTTCTCCACCTCAGGAATCACTTTCATCGAAAATTTCGTCATTGGAGAGACCATGGCGTGACAAGTCTTTACTGGCCAGGTCACTGCTAACAGGTAAATTGCCGAGAAAATGGCGTGTGGGGGGGGGGAGAAGGGGTCAGGTGGGGACAGGCAGTATCCCAGCTTGAAAGCGGGTAGAGGAAGATCTCCCACATATGCCTACCAAAAATCACCTGTGAAACTTGAAAAATGTGCAAGTGACTGACCTTGCAATTGCATAATGTATGGGTACGTCGTCGGGTGTCACAGTGACAGAACGTTACGATGTACCCATACATCGTCAGGGCACCTTGGGTTAACATGTAAATATATGTCACGTTTAACGCGAAATTGTTTTGGTGCCCAGTTTGAATTTTTTAATTTTGATTTTTTTTTTACCTTTGGAGTTTTTGTCAGCCTTCTTCAAAAATTCAGATTATTGGGATTTTCAGATTATCAGGGTTCGGATTAATGGACTTTTACTATATCCTCTTCCTGCACCTCATTCCATCTTTAGCAAACTGAATGACAGTGATATTACCTATGTGAGTAAACCAGGTGAGTAATGATACGGATATTAACTATCATTCCAGTATATACCCTTCCTCTTGACACCTCATTCCATCTTCTTAGGAAACAGAATGACATTAATATCACATTTAATTATATTAATATCTGGTACCCTAAAGATGAAATGGAGTGCCAACAGAGGTTATAAACTGGAATGACAGGTATTATCAGTGTCATTTGTTTCGTTTTTGAAGGCTCCAACATCCGTGCATGTGTCGGCCTTGGTCACCTAAAGGCGGCTCTCCATGCTGCTCGATCTCTGGCAGCCTCCCTGTTCAGTCCCTTAACCCTTGAGTCACATTTAATGACGTCGTCCCATGTCTTTCTCGGTCTACCCCTCCCCCAATATTAACACTTCTCACCCTCTGTACCCAATTATCATCCCCCATCCTCTCCACATGTCCAAACCACCTCAGCCTACCTCTCCTCATCACAACACCAATACACACCAGTCCCATCCTACCCCTCAACTCTTCTATTGTAAACCCAGCCCCCCCCCCCCGGCCTTGCACGCAGGGACGCACTGCACATCCACCTAATCATTGNACCCCTCCCCCAATATTAACACTTCTCACCCTCTGTACCCAATTATCATCCCCCATCCTCTCCACATGTCCAAACCACCTCAGCCTACCTCTCCTCATCACAACACCAATACACACCAGTCCCATCCTACCCCTCAACTCTTCTATTGTAAACCCAGCCCCCCCCCCCCCGGCCTTGCACGCAGGGACGCACTGCACATCCACCTAATCATTGTCATTTCTGTACGTTTAAACCTGCGAATATCCTCTTCCTTTACTGCCCAGGTCTCACTACCATACAGCATCACACTCCTAACACATGCTGCATACAAAGACCCATTAGCACGTAAGAAGAGCCCTCTCAATGTCAGGAGAGGCAACAGCTCCCTGAGCTTCTTCCAACCACTTCTCACTCTAGCAACCGAGCTAACTCCAGCCCCACCTCCGGCACATAACATGTCTCCCAAATAACAAACCTCCTCCACACACTCAAGAGATTCACCTGCAAGTTCAACCCTCTCACGCCTAACAATCTCCACCTGCTCTCCCCGACACGCCGCACACATGAAATCAGCATTATCTCGCAGTCTACCTCTAATACCACTACATCTCTTGTGCACCCATTTATCACAAACACTGCACAAGATGGAATTACTTCCCACGCCCATGTGGCAAACTGCACATGGCCACTCTCCCTCTCCTCTGATTGTACTGCCACCAACCCTAGACATCATCACTTTTGTTTTATCTGCATTTACCTTTAAGCCCTTGTACCCCATACCATCTCTCCACTTCTTAAATCTTTCCTCAGCCTCCCCTTCATTCTCCGCAATCAACACCAAATCATCAGCATACAACATCTCCCATGGAAGTCCATCTCTGAAGTCACGTGAGAGGGCTTCAAGCACCATGATAAACAACAAGGGACTCAAAACTGACCCCTAATGCACACCAACATTCACGGGACACTCATCACTCGAAACTCCATTCACTCTTACCTGGGTGCGAGCACCCACGTACATGGCCATAACCACCCTAACCAGCCACTCTTCCAACTCCAGCTTTCTCATTGCCCACTTCACCACCTCTCTAGGGACTCTGTGTTTGTGTTTCGTTTTCGTTTTTGAAGGCTCCAACATGCTTGCATCTGAAATGAAATAAAATACTGTGTACAGTACAGGTTTCTTATTTCATTCTGACATGCCGTAAGTGCCTGGGATAGATTAAATGCATCTACTTGCCCGAGTGCCAGGGGGTTACCTCATCCTCTTGATGCCCACAGTGGGGGCGGAGGGACATTGGTTACAAGATTGTGACAATGTGAGGTAACTTTTACCTGGTCGTGGTGTAGTGGTATGCTGCCTGGCTCTCACCTGAGAGTCCCGGGTTCGATTCCCGGCATAGTGGTAATATATGGGGGATGCTTGCATCTGTCGGCCTTGGTCACCTAATGGCGGCTCTCCACGCTGCTCGATCTCTGGCAGCCTCCCTATTCAGTCCCTTAACCCTTAAGTCACATTTAATGACCTCATCCCATGTCTTTCTCGGTCTACCCCTCCCAACCCCTCCCCCAATATTAACACTTCTCACCCTCTGTACCCAATTATCCTCCCCCATCCTCTCCACATGTCCAAACCACCTCAGCCTACCTCTCCTCATCACAACACCAATACACTCCAGTCCCATCCTACCTCTCAACTCTTCTATCGTAAACCCAGCCCCCCCAGGCCTTGCACGCAGGGACGCACTGCACATCCACCTAATCATTGTCATTTCTGTACGTTTAAACCTGCGAATATCTTCTTCCTTTACTGCCCAGGTCTCACTACCATACAGCATCACACTCCTAACACATGCTGCATACAAAGACCCCTTAGCACGTAAGGAGAGTCCTCTCAATGTCAGGAGAGGCAACAGCTCCCTGAACTTCTTCCAACCACTTCTCACTCTAGCAACCGAGCTAACTCCAGCCCCACCTCCGGCACATAACATGTCTCCCAAATAACAAAACTCCTCCACACACTCAAGAGACTCACCTGCAAGTTCAACCCTCTCACGCCTAACAATCTC
>JAGKTI010000454.1:28130-41588 GCA_018397915.1 Birgus latro
ATATATATATATATATATATATATATATATATACAGTAGGCGCGGAAAGTGTTGACGCCATCTTAAAAAAAGAAAACATTCTTGTGGTTAGCAAGGAGAAACAAATAAATTAACACTCACCATTGAATTTAGTATTTACTGGCATTCCCCTTCACCTTTATTATCTTCTTAAGGCGTCTGGGGAGACTGATGGCGTAGTTTTGCAGAACAGACGGACTAAAACTGCTCCATAGCTGCAGCCTCAAGTTTAGGCAAAGATGATGTGTCCATACTACGCAGCTGCCGCTTCATGTGCGCCCATAAATTCTCAATGGGATTGATATCTGGGCTGTTTCCGGGCCAATCTCGAATAAAGGGAACCTCACAGTCTGTTAGCCACTGTTTCACTGACTTTGCAACATGTGCAGGGGCAGAATCTTGCATAAATACTCTTGCCTTGGTTTTATCAAAAGAGTCACTTAAAACATCACATAAGAGCTCCAAATAATTGTTCTGGTTCACTTTTTCATTTGCAGGTAGAATTACCAACCTACCAACACCATAATATGTAAAGCAGCCCCAAGCCATGAGTGAGGCTGGGTATTTAACAAACTTGGAAGTGTACTTAGGATCCAGGGGGTCACTGCCTGGTTTGCGGTACACTCGTGATGAAGGGGTACCAGTGACAGTAAATGTTGACTCATCACTCCAAAGCACAGTTTTCCATTGCTCCTCACTCCAGGCAAGATATTTCTTACAAAAATTTACTCTCTTTTTCTTCTGAAGTGCAGTTAGCAGTGGTTTTTTACGAGCACAAAAACTCCTGTAGCCCAGATCGTCATGCAACAGCTGCTGCACACTTCTGACAGACACATCTGCCAGCAACTGTGGGTTCTTTTCTTTTAAATCCCGTGCTGTTAGCCTTGGATCCTTGCTAACTTGCCTTGAGATCAGCTGACGGGTCCTAAAGGTTGTCTTACGAGGTCTCCCAGGCTTGGGAAGTGGAGTGGGAGGAATGGCCTCCCCACTGTCCTTGAACCGCTTCACCAGTCTCTGCACTGTCCTCAGTCTAACACCTGTTTGATTTGCAATAAATGGGGGTTTGTGGCTAGCTTTGTGTAAAGTAATCACTTCCACACATTTGTCCTTGCTTGTGGTTACTATAGGCATGATGAGAATGTGGTAGGTAACCAAATAACTGTGTTATTTGAGTCAAAACATGCCCTCGTGGTGCATCACATACAGAGACAATCCTCCTCCTGTGGCTGCCCAAACATTACTGAGCCTGCTTCTGTGGTGCCAAACCTATCAAGCAGGGTTGCCAGCTCCCGTTGAAAAAGCGTCAGCTCATTTCGCATCACAGGCGAGGGTAGTATTGACCCTACTTCACTTAACGCGAAAAAGAATGACGTCGGCCCTTTAGCATCAATACTTTCCGCACCTACTGTATATAAAACTAAGGTAATTGATTGTGCCATACACCTGGAATTGGCTAATTATCACTTGACAATATCCAACCTGCACTCGTTCGCTAATTTCCCCTGCTTTTTTTTCCCGTGAAATATGCCGTATGAGCTACTCTCGTAATATAAATGTATATAAGAAAGGAAGGGAGAAGCCTGAGTGATATTTATATTCACCTGGAACTACCTAATTTATTATGTATTGTCTAGATTTCCTACGACTTATTTCTTAGTATATACATTAGCAGCTGATGTTTTCAACTCTTGGCTACCGAGATACAGCCAGTTCGCTCTCGTCCTTCATGGTGAAATGACGCCCCTCCATTTCTGCTGCTTTTGTGCCTATTATAAAAGGCCCTGTGACCTCTTCCCCTACTAAACATCGTGTGGGAAGCGGTAAAGGACTGTAGATATATAAGTGTAATAAAATACTAGAAATGATAAAGTGTGAGTGTGTATATGAGTAAGAAATGACAGAATACCAGCGGCAAATTAGCGCGAGTGGGAGGCTCATACGCGCTCGTATTTTACATTGCATTCACAGTGTGTGTTTTTTTTTAGTATGGATTCCAAACTACTTGGAAATCATTGAATAGTGTTTCTAGTGATAATATCTGGGAGTGGTACTCATATTACGGAAAGTCAGGAAGTGTAGTGTGGAGACTTAGCTACCCAACTTCAAAAGTCTCCACAAGTCATACGATAGTCAACGAGTGCTTAAAAAACATCCCAGGAAAAAGCTGAAGGTATGTGCCATATGCATATGTAATTATAATATTCTAGGACTAATAACTGATTTTTGGCAAATATTTTTAAAAAGTCAATTGGAGCATGAATATCCCCTCAGGAATGGCCCGGCACGCCTCCGACAACCTCGCGGTGTAGAGGTTAACATTCAGTCATTTCTTGATTTTTTTTTAAAGAGTAATTAATATATATTATTGTTGTTAACTTCTGTAGTTATCAGTTTCTGCTTGTAATTGTTATATCATACACTGTATTATAAGAGGCAGGGTAGTTATCTAACAGCGGCTACCCAGTCATGCTTACCTAATCGTATTTAGATGGCGAGTAAGAAAAAAATGATTTTTTTTTTCCTTTGTTGCACCCACATCTATTGGTTATTTCAGTGTACTGTATGACGTTGTCATCCCCAAATTGGGGAAGGGGGGTCTTCTTGATGGCATATCCATCACAAATGCGTCTTTATGGAAGTTTAAATATTGTCCTATGTAATTTCTGCAATCATTGTATGTGACCTTCACCCTCCAATAGCTCACTTGACAATGTGCATTAGTATATATTGGAGAAAGCTGAATCATTGCTTGCAGTCTGGTTCCCAAAATCATGTCATGCCTTTTAACACACAATCTGTATTCAGATTGGTTTATTTTTTCATTGGCCTTTCATATCAGTAAAGATGAAATACAGTACATGAAGGTGTCTTACTGTATGGTGCGTGGTTTATTTTTTCATTGGCCTTTCGTATCAGTAAAGATGAAATACAGTACATGAAGGTGTCTTACTGTATGTTGTGTAGTAGAGAGTGTGATTGCCTCTGACAGTACTGAAGTGAATAAGTTGATAATAATTTGTGAAAGTTATTACTGAAAGAAGTGTTTCCTTGTTTTCAGACTGAAGGTGAAACACGAAAAGGGAGAATATACTAGGCTGTGAAGAACTGGTAAAGAAGACCAAGTCATTTACAGTTTGTTGCTTTGTTGAGAAATATTGAGTGACCACTGTATTCTGAATTAAAATGGCAGCAGTGAGTGATACAGAAGTTGCTGATGGTCAGAATGGAGTTCCTCAGAAAGAGCTTGGATCTGACCTTTGGGAAAAAATGAAAAATGGTGATTATGAAGGTGCACTTAGTGAAATCAAAGAAAAAAGACACCATGAATACCTTGTAGGCAACAGCCTAGAGCTTGTTCCAGTAATAACAATATTGTTGGCAGAGGATCTTGATCTTGATGGAGAGAAATGTGTCCAGGACTTATTAGTATACATTGCCTCAGTTGCCAACCCAAAGGAAGCCATTCTTGTGTTTCTTGAAGAGTTAGAGATGAATACATCGTCTTTACACTTCCGCACAATGCTGCAGCCCATCCACGCAACACTGATGAGGCAGGTGTCGCAGGCTACACGGGCAGTCACTTTCTCATGGGTTTTCAACACACTGTATTCATGCCTGGCAGCAATGAAGATACCGACAAACCTTGGCTTGGAAGGGAAGGAGAGGAAGCTTTTAGATGTCCACCCAGAGATCGAGGATGTGTCGAGAAACTTTGAGTGTCTTGTGGATTTCTACAAAAAGTTTTATCACAAAGTAAGAAGTGGCGATCTTGTATGGTCAGGAAAGACACCATCCAGAGAGTATCTTGCCATGTTTCTTCTTCAGCTATACCATAAGCCACTAGCATATTTAGATGTGTACTGCCCTGATGGAGAAGCTGAGAATTCCCTGTATCGTACAAGTGCAAATTTGACAACAATGGTTGCAGATCTCTTGTTAAATCCTTTTAAGCTCTTCTCATACATTGTCTGGGATAACTCTCAGAGGGTCTTGGTAAGTGAAGGAGATACAGTCTGTGAACATGAGGAAACAGCAGATGATGAAGATGAGGATGATGATAAGGATGTATATGAAAAAGAGGAGATGGAGAAGGAGAAAGATACATCAGGAAGCAGTGAAGTTTCCCAGCTTTCTCTTTCATGTTTTTTCTACTGTGCTCTGGGTCAGAACATGGCCATTGACTGCCTGCCGCAGGTTTATTCCAGTCATTATGTGTATATCAGCTGTGTGCCCCTTATAGTTAACTTATTAAAAGAGAAAGAAGACCCTCTCATACATAAAGGACTGATACTAGGTACATGTCTTTTGGGTAAAATTGAAGAGAAGACATTACCAAGTGCATGTTTGGAAGCCAAGGCTCATTCCTCCCTTCCACAACTCCTGATTAAAACAATGATATACTGTAGTAATAAGGAATTACGCATCCTGGCTCTAGAACAGTTTAAACATCACTTTAGCAAATTTGACAGCATTGGGAAAAGGAAGCTTATCCATGCTTTGCTTGTCACTGTAAAACATGCTGGTGCCTTAGGTTTGGTAATTCATGAACTGAAGGAAAACGTTGCCTTTTCCCAGAAGCAAAAGCCCATTGATCCAAATTTCAGTGGAAAGCATTTGATAAAGTTAACAAAGCTGTTATGTTCCCTACCCAATGCTGAAAAAACTGACCTGCTTGAGTGGAGTGACTGCATCGTACCAGCCCTCAACTTCCTTATCTTCACATTCCTTCGTGACCAAGATAGTGCAAATGGTATTAAGGATGTTGTACCATATTTACAGAATGAATATTTTGCACAAATTCAGAAAGGTCTTGACTTGTCCAGGTGTCACTATGAACTCAAACTAAAAGAGCTGGAACACTCCAGAGAGAAAGACACAGATGTAAGTGTGTACATTGCTGGCATAGTACTGCCCAGCATGCCTGTGGAGCAAGAAAAAAGTGTGATACAGACAGCAATATGTTCCTTAGATATGATACAGTGTGTTTTAGTTAGAGCAAAAGAGGTTGTGGATAGAGCTTCATGAAAGCATAATGCATTTGTACACAAGATAAATTCCCCATATACAATCAAAATAGGATTTGCACATAATTGAAGTACAGTGTACAGTACAGGAATGCTTTAACAAATAATGGAGTACTGTGACACTTCAGTTTTGTATTATTGCTGTTGCTAAATTATTTATTCAGCTTAGGAACCCCATCCCCCTTTATCACATTGAGTGTGGGTAATGTCCTTTAAAAACATGTCTCTTGTATCATTCATTTTCTTTTGTTTATAAAGGGTCCAACATGCTTGCATGCATCATCCTAGGTCACCTAATGGCAGCTGTCCATGCTGCTCGATCTATGGAAGCCTCCTATTCAGTCCCATTTCTCTTAGGTCATGCTCCATGACCTCTTCCCGGAACTTCTTTGGCCTGTCTCTCCTAACCCTTCCCCCAACGTTCACACTTCTTACTTTCTGCACCCAATTGTCATCCCCCATCCTCTCCACATACCCAAACCATCTCAGTGTACCTCTCCTCATCACAACACCAATACACTCCAGTTACATCCTTCCTCTTAACTCATCCATTGTGAACCTTGCCCCCCCAGGCCTCACATTCAAGGATGCAGTGCACATTCACATAATCACTGTCGTTTCTGTACATTTGAGCCTGCTGATGTCCTAATCCTTTTCTGCTGAAGTCTCACGACCATACAGCATTACACTCCTAACACAAGCTGGATCCAGAGATCCGATAGCTCAGAGGGAGAACCCTCTCAGTGTCAGGAGAGGCAACAGCTCCCTGAATTTCTTTCAACCACTCCTCACTCTAGCCCCACCTCCAGCATATAACATATCTCCCAAGTAACAAACCTCTTCCACACACTACAGAGACTTACCCGCAAGATCAGTCCTATCACATCAGACATTCTCCACATGGTCTCCCTGACACACCACATGCATGAAATCAGCATTATCTCACAGTCTGCCTCTAATACCACTACATCTCTTATGCACCCACTTATCACAAACACTGTACAAGATGGAATTACTTCCCACGCCCTTGTGGTAAACCACACATAGCCACTCTCCCTCTTCTTTGACAGTACTGCCACCCTCCCTAGATATAATCACCTTTGTTTTAGCTGCATTTACTCTCAAGCCCTTGTGCCCCATACCAGAGCTGGGCACTTCCGCAATCACTTCTGCAAACTGCAAATTCTGCAGTTGCGGAAGTGTGATTTCGTTTGTGACAAATTCTACGCAAATTTGCATTTTTTCTGCAAACACAGATGTGCCCACGAACATCTACGTGGCCTAGCCCAGCAGGTGGCGTCTGGGCGAGTCGCCGGCTCGCCAGCGCCACCCACCACTCCCGCACTATTGCCAGATGTATGATAAATATTGTATATACGTGATTAATTCACCTTCGGTACAATGTACAGTAGCATTTTTCATTATCGAAGATTTTGTACAATAATTTTACGATTCCCTAAAAAAAGAAATACATATGAGTAGAGAGGGAGTGAGAGAGAGAAACAGCTGAAGAGCAGGTTCATCTCTCTTTGATATTCACTGGCTTCATACCAAGCTTTCAGGAAAGGAATGAAAATGGGTATAAGCCAAGACAGGCCAATGTTCGTGCTCGCGATTAAATAATTTAGCATAACATTGTTATAGCAAATCATATTGTACTTTACATTGGAAGGTTCCTCACTACTTTATATACACTGTATGTGCTCTCTGGGGGGAGGGTAAGAAACAAGAGTCTAAGGATAAAAGCCAGCATACTGTAGATGTTTTACCTGCAGTAAATAAAGAAAAATATGAAGCCTAATTCAAGATCAGTTTATTTTCCAGATTCTTAGATGTTATAATGTATGCTACTGATGTAAACTACATCGATACTAGAAAGATGTGTTTAGCATACAAGCCAATAACAAGATGAAAGTGCAAAGATGTGCTATGAGCCTCCTAGTCCACCTAGAATATGACCTTTAGTCTAAATTTCAAATTGTCAGACTTATAGCACTGCCAATGCCAGTATTTCAGTCTCAACAAATATCATTAGGTAGATAAATAATAGGTTAAACAAGAAACAAAAATAATGAAACTGAACACAATCTTACCTTTTTTTCTTACCAGACAACCACCTTTCCCCATGCGATATCAATGTAGATAGATAGATAGATAGGTGTATACTGTATGTTGGAGTTGTCTCAGTTGTTGGAGGAGTCCGACTGTGACTAAGGAGTGAGGACAGGAGGTTAGAGCAAAGGAATAAAGGTAGACTGGTGTGTCAGCCTGTAAAGTGTGAGCTGTGAAGTGCAATAATTTAATTCATTTATATACAATAGTGAAGGATTTACCCTTGCTTTGTAGTAAAAATAGTCTAATATACTATTAATAATAACTGAAATACTGTATATATTTTAGTTTTACCATAACTGTGATTTCATATATCCCATTCATTACTTTAGACTATTTCCAAACTTCATAAAGTCACCTCTTGTTAGTCAGAATAGAGCAAATAAAGATATAATTGTAGTGGATGAGTACCTAGAGATGATCATTAACCCGTTGATTATGAAAAATATCATCCTAAACTTAATATATTCCCCTAATGGTATCTAGAATAAAATGATGCTGATGCTGTGTTACTTAAAGGGAGAAAAATGGTTTCTGTTTGCATTTTTGCATTTGTGGAACTTCAAATTTCAAGAATTTTGCGGTTGCGGAAGGCCATTTTTTGAGCTTGCGGATTTGTGTTGCAGAATTTTATTTTTGTTTATGGTGCCCACCTCTACCCTATACCATATCTCCACTTCCTAAATCTTTCCTCTACCTCCCATTTATTCACTGCAGTCTCCCTGATGCATGCCAACATTCATGGACAAATCATCACTCAAATCTCCATTCACTCACACCTGGGTGTGAGCACCCATATACATAGCAATAACCACTAACCAGTCACTCCGCAATCCCAAGCTTTCTCATTGCCCACCTTACCACCTCCCTAGAGACTCTGTTAGAGACTTCTCCAGATCAGTATAAACAAAGTACAGTTCCCTTTTCTTTCCTATATGTTTTTCCTGAAGCTGTCGAACAATGAATATGGCATCAGAGGTCCCTTTGCCTAACATAAACCCAAACTGCCTCTCAGTATTAATTCTTTCTCTAAGCGTGTCTTCTAGAACTCTCTCCAGTACCTTCATTCCTTTCTGAAAAGTCTTTCCTAAGCCAAATGATTATGGTGTCTGGCAATAGATAGAAGACATCTAGGTCAGTCAAGTCGCCTATGGCGCGTTCTTCAATGGCACGGTTTTCTATGACATGGCAAGGTGCAAGAACCAAAAAGCCAACCACACACATAAACCACACCCATAGCGCGGGTGTGGCAAGGTTTGAAATGGCGGGCAAATTCCCCTGGCGGTCAGTGCGCTCCCATTTGTAAACAAAGCAGATGGTGGCCACTTCAGCTCGATACTACAAGTGCTCCAACTGTGGACTTTTTTCTCTCTTATGAGGAGGTTAAACTTCACCAAATCCACTGTGTTAAGTAATGAAACATTAAAGATTCCTTGGGTATTGTGACTATAGGTTTGTTTGTAAAACCGCTATGAACAGGTTAGTGACGAAGCACCTCTCTGAGCTAAGACGAAGTATAATGCCTTCCATCATCATCATCACATATATGAGAGTGATTATTAATGTGTTAAATGTGAGTTTTGTTGACACTTGAGCATACAAACTCTATCAAATAAACTTCTTCAATCAGTGCTTGACCAGGCAGCCTCCGCCATCTTGAATGTTTTGGTCGGGCAGCTGATCTGCTTAGCTTTTTTTCGCTTGATCTGCAGTGCCTGGTATTGCCCAAGTAGACTCAAGGCTGATCACCCTCCCATTTTTTGTGCCTATTGTTACATGTAATACATCATTGACTGATTGCATGATTGTGTGCATGTGTGAAGTGTGGGAAAATGGGGAGAAGTGGGGTGGAAAGGTTGACTTTAGGCAAAGGTCCAGAACTAAATACCATTTTTCCCATAGGTTTAATTATTTCTATGGCACAGTCCAGAACCAATTAGCCGTGTATTATGTTTTGACTACCACCAGATATTTAACTCGCTGAGTCCCACCGACGTATGATGCACGTCGCTATTTTTTTCTGCGGACAGATCCACTGACATTCATCGTACATCACTCAATTGTAAGGCTCATTGTGTGCACATTTTTCAACATTCGTGGGTGATTTTTGGTATGCATATGTGGGAGACCTTCCTCTACCTGCTGTCAAGCAGGGATACTGCCTGGCCCCACCTAACCCCTCCTCTCCCCCTCCCCCCCACACTGGGTAATTCACCTGTTAGCAGTAACTTGGCCAGTAAAGGTATGTTGCCCCACGCTCTCTCCAATGACGAATTTCACGGTGAAAGTGATTCCTGAAGTGGAGGACAAAGAAACAAAGAAGCTGGAGGTAGAAACAAACAGAAGTGATGAGGTGTTAATGTCATAAAGGAAGGTGCCATATACTTGGGTTTTGGGTGACTGAACGATGCTTTTATCACCTATATTATTGTGTGAAAACCAGTACAGTAAGACCTCACTGTAACAGACTAATTGGGGCCCAAGCCAGTCCGAAAAATGTGAAATTCCGATAAAAGCGACATCCGGACTTACCCCTGCTAATCCGGACTTTTTCCGATATATCAGACATTAGTCCGGATTGCATCAGTGGTTTTCACCACCATTGCAGTATTGTACTGTGTTATACCTTCACTACATTAATCAAATGGCATAATAATACTGTACTGTGCACTGAAAAACATGTCTTTTACTTGTCTTATTGTGGTGAACATAGTTGAAGTGGTCAGGCAGTCCGGACTGCTTTCTGGCTTTATCGGACTTTTTCCGATATATAGGAGTTTAGTCCGGTAGCTCCTCGAGTCTGATAAAAGCGAATTCCGGTCTATTGAAGTCTGTTATATCGAGGTTTTAGTGTAGACTTGTACTACACATAAATTCGTACCAAATAAATAAATAAATACTGTACTGTATGTAATTTAAAGTGGTTTGAATTAGTTAACCTTTCCATAGTTCGTTTTCTTTAGCCAGGTACCCTGAGATAGAAGGAAAATGAAAGGTTGAATGACACCTGTATCATTTTTTAGCTCAGGAGGGCGATTTCTCTATGAATTTTCGATGTTTCTCACCAAAAGTGTAGGTTTGAGCCAAAATACAAAAAGTTGAAAATCAGTCGGGATCTGGGGGTAGGCTGGGCAAAAAAAATGGTCAGGACTGGGCAGGTTAATTCAATTCGGACAAGGAAGGAAATACACTATCATCCCGGTACTCGATAGTATGATTTTTGTGCTTTTCATGTCTTGTTCCTCACAGCGGTAGCCTGAGCTGTCCCCGCAGCACACAAGGTACAAGGGCGCCATATACAGACCATCCTGTATTTGAGAAGTGAACTATGGTAGTAGCTAACAGTAGTGATAGTTGCAACCCCTGGGGCATCTGAAAGTGAACTGAGTCAACTGAAGGCTGCGTTTATTCTGCAGTCGACCATCCTTCTGTTATTGGATAGGGAGGGAATTGAGGGAGACTTGTTTAATAGTAAGCAGTTATTTGAGCTGCCCGGTTATATTTGTGCCACCGCATGAAAGCATTGCTTTCCAACACCTAAGTTTACTATGTATCGTTTTCGTTTTCGTTTTCGTAAGGCTCCAACATGCTTGCATGCGTCGGCCTTGGTCACCTAATGGCGGCTCTCCATGATGCTCGATCCCTGGCAGCCTCCCTGTTCAGTCCCTTAACCCTTAAGTCACACTGAATGACCTCGTCCCATGTCTTTCTCGGTCTACCCCTCCCAACCCCTCCCCCAATATTAACACCTCTCACCCTCTGTACCCAATTATCATCCCCTATCCTCTCCACATGTCCAAACCACCTCTGCCTACCTCTCCTTATCACAACACCAATACACTCCAGTCCCATCCTACCTCTCAACTCTTCCATCGTAAACCCAGCCCCCCCAGGCCTTGCACGCAGGGACGAACTGCACATCCACCTAATCATTGTCATTTCTTGTACATTTAAACCTGCGAATATCCTCTTCCTTTACTGCCCAGGTCTCACTACCATACAGCATCACACTCCTAACACATGCTGCATACAAAGACCCCTTAGCACGTAAGGAGAGTCCTCTCAGTGTCAGGAGAGGCAACAGCTCCCTGAACTTCTTCCAACCACTTCTCACCCTAGCAACCGAGCCAACTCCAGCCCCACCTCCGGCGCATAACATGTCTCCTAAATAACAAAACTCCTCCACACACTCAAGAGACTCACCTGCAAGTTCAACCCTCTCACGCCTAACAATCTCCACCTGCTCTCCCCGACACGCCGCACACATGAAATCAGCATCATCTTTCAGTCTACCTCTAATACCACTACATCTCTTGTGCACCCATTTATCACAAACACTACACAAGATGGAATTACTTCCCACACGCTTGTGGCAAACTGCACATGGCCACTCTCCCTCTCCTCTGATTGTACCGCCACCAACCCTAGATATCATCACTTTTGTTTTATCTGCATTTACCCTTAAGCCCTTGTACCCCATACCATCTCTCCACTTCTTAAATCTTTCCTCCGCCTCCTTTTCATTCTCTGCAGTCAACACCAAATCATCAGCATACAACATCTCCCATGGGAGTCCATCTCTGAAGTCACGTGAGAGGGCTTCAATTACCATGATAAGCAACTAGGGACTCAAAACTGACCCCTGATGCACACCAACATTCACGGAAAACTCATCACTCAAAGCTCCATTCACTCTTACCTGGGTGCGAGCACCCACGTACAAGGCCATAACCACCCTAACCAGCCACTCTTCCAACCCTAGCTTTCTCATTGCCCACTTCACCACCTCTCTAGGGACTCTGTCAAAGGCCTTCTCCAAATCAACAAAAACAAAATACAATTCCCTTTTCTTTCCAATATATTTTTCCTGAAGCTGTCGAACAATGAATATGGCATCAGTGGTCCCCCTGCCTGGCATAAACCCAAACTGCATCTCATCAATATTCACTTTTTCTCTAATCATACCTTCTAGAACTCTCTCCATTACTTTCATTATCTGATCTAAGAGCTTTATACCTCTCATACCTTCTAGAACTCTCTCCATTACTTTCATTATCTGATCTAAGAGCTTTATACCTCTGTAATTTCCCCTTTCCAGGGCATCACCCTTCCCTTTGTACACATTTACAATTACACTCTTCAGCCAATCATCTGGGACAACACACTCATATATAATCATATTTATCAGGTCAGTGACTAACCTCACCCCAATATCTCCTGAGGCCTTCAACATTTCGGCAGTCAACCCAGACACACCTGCCGCCTTCCCCACCCGCATCCTGCCTATTGCCTCACTCACAGTAGCAGCGTCAATCAAAGGCCAAGGCCCAAACACTGGATCAGCTGGCTCCAAACCTTCCCTATCCCAATCAAACTCCTCATTCAACAACCGGCTATAATGCTCTCTCCATGCATCTTTAATATCCTCACTGTTAACCACTACCCTTCCTTCATCATTCTTCACACACTGCTCGCCTACAATGTCCCGATTATCTCTCTTCATCTGATTTGCCACCCTAAAAACCATATTTTTCCTTCCTTCATGATTTAGATTATCAAGTAAAAGTCTCTGTGACTCAGACTTCGCCCTGTATACCTCTCTTCTAGCCCTGCGCTTGGCAGCCAAGTACTCCTCCCTGTTACCACCCTTCTTCCATTCCCGGAAAAGCCTTCTCTTCTCCTTAACTGCGGCTTCTACACCCTCATCCCACCACCAAGTTACTTTATGTCTTGGTGGGCCTCTTGTCCAACCGCATACTGCATCGGTAACTCTCAAGAGGTTGTTCTTAAGGGCTCCATACTGTTCATTAACGTCTCTATCTTTGGCTTCCTGTTCAGCCACCACTCTCCTCATCTCACTATAAAAGGCATCCCTTACTGATTGGTTTCTCAGCTTCCATATTTTCCTCCTAGGTACATATGTCATCCTTCTCATCACTCGTTCCTTAAGCACCATGTCACAAATCAACAGTTTGTGCTGCTGAACACACTCCTCGCTTCCTATAACTTTAACATCCCTCACTAATCTCCTATCAACCCTCCTTACCAGAAAATAATCTATCTGGCTACTATTTCCCCCGGACTCGTACGTAATCAATCTACTCACTCTTTTTCTAAAATGTGTGTTGCACACAATCATGTCCATAGCCTCCCCAAACTCGAGTATTCTTTCCCCTTCCGCATTCCTCACACCATATGCACATCCTCCATGGACTCCTTCATAACCTTGAGCTGCTTCACCAACATGACCATTTAAATCCCCTCCCAGAACCACTACCTCATCATCACCCATACCACTTACTAC
>JAGKTI010000454.1:50586-67526 GCA_018397915.1 Birgus latro
CCACACACTCCATCAATTCCTGGGGCTTTCCCCATTTTAACTTTCTTCATTGCTTCCACCACTTCCATCCTGGTGATTTCTTCCTCTCTTCTCACAACCCTCCTTCTTCCTGCCATTCCCAGCCACTTATACTTGCATTAATCTATGTTCAACAGTTCATTGAAGTGTTCTCTCCATCTGCTTACTTTTTCTCCCTTCTCCACTAGTAATGTACCATTTTTATCTTTTACACCCCCACTGACTTCGTTGGCACCCTGTCTAGCTCTCTTTACCTCCTTCCAGATCATTTTCTTACATTCCCTCCACTTTGCACTCAAATTCCTTCTAAATTCCTCATCCACTCTCTTCTTACTCTCTCTTACTAATCTTTTCACCTCTCTCCTCCTCACTACATGTAACTCTCTCGTCCGTCTCTCAGCTTCTTCGTCGCCCCTGTTCCTCATCCATTCATTATATGCTTTCTTCTTTTGTGCCACAGCCTCTCTCACCTCTTCAGTCCACCCCCCTGAACCCCCTTTCGTCTTCCCTTCACCCCACACACCACCTCACGTGCTGCACAGATTTCTTCTGTGAATACCTTGCACACACCCTCCACGTCCCCCATCTGCTCCAATCTATATTTACCCAATCGCTCCTCCACTTCCCTTTTATATTCAGCCTTTATTCCATCCTCTTGTAACTTTTCCACCCTCCTTGTAACAAATACTTCCTCCTCTCCTTCCCTTCTTCTCTTCCTAATTCTACTGACTATCAAAAATTCTTTGACTATCTTACTTCTACAATGGAACACATTCTATCCATTTGTCCTTTCTCTGAAATCTCTATTCTAGGAGATTTCAATGTTCACCACCATCTTTGGCTCTCCTCTCCTTTCACTGATCCACCTGGTGAACAAGCCTACATCTTTTCTATCCTTAATGACCTAGAGCAGCTTGTACAGCACCCTACCCGTGTCCCTGACCGCCTTGGAGAGAGTTCCAACATTCTTGACCTTTTCCTAACAACTAATCCTTCTGCTTACACTGTTAATCTTTTCTCTCCATTGGGCTCCTCCGATCATAACCTTATTACCTTAACCTGTCCTATCGCTCCGGTACAGCCTGTGGACCCTCCAAAGAAACGCCGCCTGTGGCACTTTGGAGCTGCAGATTGGGAGGCTCTCAGGCAGTACTTCTTTGGTTTTCCTTGGAATGATTCTTGCTTCCATGGCCGGGAGCTGTCTGAGTGTGCCTTGCGCATTACAGAGGTTATTCTCTCGGGCATGTAAGCATACATTCCTTTCTCATTTCCTCTGACTAATGCAAGAAAGCCTTGTTTTAATCACGCTTGTTCTAATGCTATCCGCAACAAGGAGAGGGCCTTTAAAAGGTACGGGAGCCAACCCACCCATGAATCTATCTATCTATCTATTGCCAGACACCATAATCCCGTAAGGGGTGGCCATTTGACTTTGAGTTATCTATTTTACGGGGAGGGGCACTAACCCTCCACCAACCCACTTGTTGACACGTAGGGAGCACGTATGGTTTGGTTATATGGTTACCACCCAGCATTGTAAATGGTTTCTTGGCTTACAGGAAACCATTTGGCTTGTCACTCAATGTAATGCCACCTGTAAAGGAAAGAAAAGCAGTAAGAAGTGACAGGAAATATAGGAGAAATAGGAAGAAAGGAGGGCAGGCACAGAAAAAGAATGATAAAGGCTAAGGAAGAAGTAGGCAGCACTACATCAAGTGAGTGGATGATGAATCACATCTTTTTCATATTTCTGCCCGGAATCGTGCTAAGTCTGTTCTTCGCTCTGCTAAAGATAATTTCATCCGTCCTAAATGTTCCCAACTCTCCAACTCGAATTCTTCTCGCTACTTCTGGCACCTTGCCAAAAACCTTTCTAACAACTTTACCTCATCATCCTTCCGTCCTCTTTTCTACTCTGATGGCTCTGTATCTATTTCTTCTACTGATAAAGCAGATCTCTCCGCTCAGACATTCTCCTCCAATTCTGCCTTAGACGATTCCGGTGCTGTTCCTCCATCACTTCCTCCCTCAGACTTCCTCATGACTGGCATTAAAATTTCTTCAGCTGATGTATATTCTGCCATCACTGGCCTCAATATTAACAAGGCATATGGGCCTGATGGAGTCCCTCCTGTTGTCCTCAAAAACTGTACTTCTGTGCTTACACCCTGCCTAGGTAAACTATTTCACCTTTGTCTCTCAACTTGTACCTTTCCTTCTTGCTGGAAGTTTGCTCTCATTCAGCCAGTCCCAAAGAAGGGTGACCATTCCCGACCCTCTAACTATCGTCCAATTGCTTTAACATCCTGTGTCTCAAAAGTTTTTGAATCAGTTCTTAACAGAAAAATTTTAAAGCATCTTTCCTGTCACAACCTTCTTTCTGATCGTCGTATGGGTTCCGTCAGGGACACTCCACTGGCGATCTTCTCTCCTACCTTTCAGACTCCTGGTCATCCTCCTTTCGGGACTTTGACGAAAGCTTTGCCATTGCACTTGACATCTCAAAGGCTTTCGATCGAGTCTGGCATAAATCTTTGATTTCCAAACTGCCCTCTTATGGTTTCTATCCTTCTATCTGTGCCTTCATCTCTAGCTTCCTTTCTGGTCGTTCTATAGCTGCTGTTGTAGATGGCCATCGTTCTTCTCCTAGACCTATCAACAGTGGAGTTCCTCAGGGCTCTGTCCTATCACCAACTCTCTTCCTTTTATTCATCAATGACCCTCTAAACTGTACATCTAACCCTATCCACTCATATGCTGATGTTTCCACCCTTCACTTTTCCATTTGATTTCCGCAACGTCCATCTCAGCAGTTACTTCAGCAAACAAGGGATGAGGCTATGGCACACCTAATGTCTGACTTGGCTCATATCTCTGATTGGGGTAAATATTTTTAATGCATCAAAAACTCAGTTCTTACACTTATCAACCTGACAAAATCTTCCTCAGGATTACCTACTAATGTTTAATAATGTCCAGCTCAGTCCTGCATCATCCTTGAACATGCTTGGGGTTTCATTCTCTCGGGATTTGTCTTGGAAAGAACATATTACATCTCTTGTGAAATCTGCTTCCAAGAGATTAGGTGTGCTAAGCCGACTCCAAACTTTCTTTACCCCTGCAAAGTTGTTGACCTTGTACATGGGTTTTATTCGCCCGTGTATGGAGTACAACTCTCATGTGTGGGGAGGCTCCCCACATGCTGCTCTTCTCAATAGGGTGGAGTCAAAGGCTTTTTGTCTCATTAACTCTCCTCCTCTTACTGGCTCCCTTCAACCTTTGTCTCTTCACCGCACTGTTGCTTCTTTATCTCTCTTCTATTGCTACTTCAATGGTCACTGTTCCTCTGAACTGTCTGCTTGCATCGCTCCACCTCTACGACGGGCTTGTAGTGCCCTTCTAGCAACAAACTCTCATCCCTTTTCTGTCCAACTCTCTAATGCAAGAGTTAACTGTTATTCCCAGTCCTTCATTTATGCAACTGGTCAACTCTGGAACTGTCTTCCTCTGTCTGTATTGCCTACTTTCTACGATCTCCAGTCTTTCAAACGCAGTGTGTCCAGGCATCTCGAAATAAATGGATCTTGAATTTGGCTCTCTTTTGTATTGTTTTTGCTTTTTCTTGGAAGGAACGGTATGCGGGCTCTGGCCTTTGGTTCCTTCTTCCTTGCATTAAAAAAAAAAAAAAATTGGTTCCTGCAATGTCCAATTCAGCAGTTACTTCAACAAACAAGAGATGAGGCTATGTCACACTTAATGGCTGACTTGGCTTGTATCTCTTGACTGGGGTAAAAGTAATCTTGTATTTAATGCATCAAACACTCAGTTCCTACACTTATCAACCCGACAAAATCTTCCACAGGAGTACCCACTTTGTTTCGTTTTTGAAGGCTCCAACATGCTTGCATGTGTCGGCCTTGGTCACCTAATGGCGGCTCTCCACGCTGCTCGATCTCTGGCAGCCTCCCTATTCAGTCCCTTAACCCTTAAGTCACATTTAATGACCTCGTCCCATGTCTTTCTCGGTCTACCCCTCCCAACCCCTCCCCCAATATTAACACTTCTTACCCTCTGCACCCAATTATCATCCCCCATCCTCTCCACATGTCCAAACCACCTCAGCCTACCTCTCCTCATCACAACACCAATACACTCCAGTCCCATCCTACCTCTCAACTCTTTTATCGTAAACCCAGCCCCCCCATGCCTTGCACGCAGGGACGCACTGCACATCCACATAATCATTGTCATTTCTGTGCGTTTAAACCTGCGAATATCCTCTTCCTTTACTGCCCAGATCTCACTACCATACAGCATCACACTCCTAACACATGCTGCATACAAAGACCCCTTAGCACGTAAGGAGAGTCCTCTCAATGTCAGGAGAGGCAACAGCTCCCTGAACTTCTGCCAACCACTTCTCACTCTAGCAACCGAGCTAACTCCAGCCCCACCTCCGGCACATAACATGTCTCCCAGATAACAAAACTCCTCCACACACTCAAGAGACTCACCTGCAAATTCAACCCTCTCACGCCTAACAATCTCCACCTGCTCTCCCCGACACACCGCACACATGAAATCAGCATTATCTCGCAGTCTACCTCTAATGCCACTACATCTCTTGTGCACCCATCTATCACAAACATTGCACAAGATGGAATTACTTCCCACACCCATGTGGCAAACTGCACATGGCCACTCTCCCTCTCCTCTGATTGTACCGCCACCAACCCTAGATATCATCACTTTTGTTTTATCTGCATTTACCCTTAAGCCCTTGTACCCCATACCATCTCTCCACTTCTTAAATCTTTCCTCAGCCTCCCCTTCATTCTCAGCAATCAACACCAAATCATCAGCATACAACATCTCCCATGGGAGTCCATCTCTGAAGTCACGTGAGAGGGCTTCAAGCACCATGATAAACAACAAGGGACTCAAAACTGACCCCTGATGCACACCAACATTCACGGGAAACTCATCACTCAAAGCTCCATTCACCCTTACCTGAGTGTGAGCACCCACGTACATGGCCATAACCACCCTAACCAGCCACTCTTCCAACCCTAGCTTTCTCATTGCCCACTTCACCACCTCTCTAGGGACTCTGTCAAAGGCCTTTTCCAAATCAACAAAAACAAAATACAATTCCCTTTTCTTTCCAATATATTTTTCCTGAAGCTGTCGAACAATGAATATGGCATCAGTGGTCCCCCTGCCTGGCATAAACCCAAACTGCATCTCATTGATATTCACTCTTTCTCTAATCATACCTTCTAGAACTCTCTCCATTACTTTCATTATCTGATCTAAGAGCTTTATACCTCTGTAATTTCCCCTTTCCAGGGCATCACCCTTCCCTTTGTACACATTTACAATTACACTCTTCAGCCAATCATCTGGGACCACACACTCATATATAATCATATTTATCAGGTCAGTGACTAACCTCACCCCAATATCTCCTGAGGCCTTCAACATTTCAGCAGTCAACCCAGACACACCTGCCGCCTTCCCCACCCGCATCCTGCCTATTGCCTCACAGTAGCAGCGTCAATCAAAGGCCAAGGCCCAAACACTGGATCAGCGGGCTCCAAACCTTCCCTATCCCAATCAAACTCCTCATTCAACAACCGGCTATAATGCTTTCTCCATGCATCTTTAATATCCTCACTGTTCACCACTACCCTTCCTTCATCATTCTTCACACACTGCTCGCCTACAATGTCCCGATTCTCTCTCTTCACCGGATTTGCCACCTTAAAAACCATATTTTTCCTTCCTTCATGATTTAGATTATCAAGTAAAAGTCTCTGTGACTCAGACTTCGCCCTGTATACCTCTCTTCTAACCCACTAATATTTGATAATAACCAGCTCAATCCTGCATCATCCTTAAACATACTTGGGGTTTCATTCTCTCAGGATTTATCTTGGAAGGATCATATTACATCTCTTGTGAAATCTGCTTCCAAGAGATTAGGTGTGCTAAGCCAACTCCATACTTTCTTTACCCCTGCACAGTTGTTGACTTTATACACGGGTTTTATTCGCCCAAGTATGGAGTACAACTCTTATGTGTGGGGAGGCACCCCACATACAGCTCTTCTCAACAAGGTGGAGTCAAAGGCTTTTCGTCTCATTAACTCTCTTCCTGTTACTGGCTCCCTTCAACCTCTGTCTCTTCTCCCCACTGCTGCATCTTTATCTCTTTTTCTCTGACTACTTCAGTGGTCACTACCCCTCTGAACTACCTGCTTGCATCCCTCCACCTCTGCGACGGGTGTGTAGCACTCGTCTAGTAACAAACTCTCATTCCTTTTCTGTCCAGCTGTCTGATGCAAGAGTTAACCATTTTTCCCAGTCTTTCATTTATGCAACAGGTCTACTCTGGACCTGTCTCCCTCTGTCTGTATGTCCTACATCCTATGATCTCCAGTTTTTCAAATGCAGTGTGTCCAATTATCTTGAAATGAATGGATCTTGAATATAGCTTTCTGTTGTATTGTCTTTGTTTTTTTCTTGAAAGGAACGGTTTGTGGGCTTTTTGCCTTTGATTCCTTCTTCCTTGCATAAAAAAAAAAAAAAGAATAAAAGAAAAAACTGGGGAGCTCCACTGTCCAGTCATGTTGGTGCCACCATATGCAGGCATCCCTCTTCAGCACGACAGTTAAACATATAACCACACAGTATGTAGTATTATGTAATTAAGTAACAGACTTTATTTCAGAACATACAAATGGGTTGCAAACACACTCAGGACGATGGGCATCTGAGCAGAGTAAACAGTTCAAAGGAGATGAGCACAAAACCTCAGGATCTTCTCAGAGAGATTCTGAATTTGAAACAGAAGATGGTGAATATTATGTGAAGAAGCAGATCCTTGACACAGCCCTGCCATTTGTGCATACTCATGGCTGGTCACAGGAGGCTATTATGCAAGGTAGGACCATGGTTATTATGGTTCATTTTGTTATTTACTTATTATTATTAATAGTAGTAGTAGTAGTGACAGAAGTAGCAGTAGTATTTATTTGTTCATTTATGTATATGGTACCTTTATAGATAGTAGTTGATATAGAATTCAACTGTACATGCATAATATTTCTCGCAGTTTTAAGAGTTTGCAGTGGATTAAACCCTTAGGATACCTGTATGATATAACTTGGTCAGAAATAGGTTTTTGTTTTGATAACATCCTTTACCAAGTCCGTTCTGTAATCTGAGGTACAGTATACCCTCAATATAATGAACTAATTGGTACCAGACCCTTAACGTTAAGCTGAACACTATGCTGTTCAGCAATTTCCCAGGCGTCGTGGCTTTTATCATATCATCCATCCATCCATCCATTATCCAATCCTGTGTTGCCCCATGTGGAGTGTAGTAACCCGGGGCTAGGCAAGTTGTTCCTTACATTTAAGATGAGAGTGATCAGCCTCCCTCATCCATGACTGGCTTTACATAAGCAATAAACCCGAACCACCCCTTCAATATAAACCTGCACCAGCTCAATCCAACTGGAGCACCTTTATTACCCACTAAACCACCAAGTGCCATAATTTGGTTATGTGGTTACCATCCAGTGTAGTAAATGGTTTCCTGGTGTACAGGAAACAAAGATAATAATCTATCTATCTACTGCCAGACACCTTAATCCCATAAGGGGTGGCCACAAACAAATCGCCTCCATGTCGCCCTGTTCCCCACCATTTCATTGTCCTGCTCCCAGCTCACACCCCCCTCTCTAATATACCTCTCCACTCCATCTCTCCATCTCATCCTTGGCCTCCCCCTCCACCTCTCTCATATACAGTCTCCTTGTCAGTCTCTCACTCTCCATCCTCTCCACATGACCAAACCACCTCAGTGTGTTTCTCGTAACGCTTCCTATCACATCCACATACACACCACAATGCTCCTTCACTTCCTCATTTGTCACTCTGTCTCTCCATGTGACTCCACATGCTCCTCTCAAATAACTCAGTTCCACTGCTGTCACTCTTGACTTCTGTCCCTCCAACAGGGTGCAATCTTCACTTCCATATGTTAGGATTGGTTTCACAGTACTGACATGTAGTAGCCTTTCACTTTCATGCTCACTTCCCTGTTTCTCATCACTGCTTTCAAAGAACCAGCAACTTTTCTTCCCTGCTGTACCCTTTCTAGCAATTCACCCTCTAAACTTCCATCCTTACTCATCACACTACCTAAGTATTAAAATGCACTCACATTTTCCATTTCCTCCTCATCCAACCTCACTGTACATTCACTGACTTTACTTCTCTTGAAGACTATCACTTTACTCTTCCCTACATTCACCTTTAGATTCTGTTTCTTACACACTCTCCCAAACTCATCCACCAAGCCTTGCATCTCCCCTTTGTCTTCATTTAACAACACAGTATCATCTTTAAACAACAGTACTGCTAGTTTCTAAGCACTGCCATCTCTCACTAGGGCCACTGCAGCATCCACTGCCCTACCTTGTATCTCTTTTATAACCCCATCCATACGCAGATTGAACAGCCATGGAGACGTGACACATCCTTGTTTTAATCCAGTCTTCAAATAGAAAAATTCACTCAGTTCACTATCCACACCCACTGTAGCCTTAGCACCCACATACATACTCTTCATGGCCTTCAACAACTTCCCATCAACTCATATATTCTTAATACTTTCCACAATCCTTGTCCATCCACCCTGTCATATGCTTTCTCCAAATCCATGAAGGGTGCATACAACTTCTCTCCCTTCTGTAGAAACTTCTCAACTAAAGATCTAAGAATGAATATCTGATCTACACAACCTCTTCCCTTCCTGAAATCTCCCTGTTCTTCTCCAACTAATTCCTCTGTTATTTCCCTAACTCTGTCAATAAGTATCCTACCATATACTTTGAGAGAAGTGAAGCCAGTGAATGTACAGTGAGATTGGATGGGGAGGATATGGAGAATGTGAGTGCATTTAAGTACTTGGGTAGTGTGATGAGTAAGGATGGAAGTCTGGAGGGTGAAGTCTTGAAAGGGTGCAGCAGGGAAGGAAGGTTGCTGGTTTGTTGAAAGCAGTGATAAGAAACAGGGAGGTGAGCATGGAAGTGAAAAAGTTGTTACATGACAGTATTGTGGTACCAACTCTAACATATGGAAGTGAAGCTTAGACCCTGTTGGAAGGACAGAAGTCAGGAGTGAGAATAGTGGAAATGAGTTATCTGAGAGGAGCATGTGGAGTCACATGGAGAGACAGACTAACAAATGAGGAAGTGAAGGAGCATTGTGGTGTGGTTGTGGACGTGATAGGAAGCTTTAGGAGAAACACGTTAAGGTGGTTTGTGCATGTGGAAAGGATGGAGAGTGAAAGACTGATGAGGAGAGTGTATGTGAGTGACGTGGAGGGGGCAAGAGGGAGGGGGAGGCCGAGGATGAGATGGAGGGATGGAGTGGAGAGGTACATGAGAGAGGGGAGTGTGAGTTTGAAGCGGGGTAGTGAAATGGCGGGGGACAGAGCGACATGGAGGCGATTTGTTTGTGGCCACCCCATGCGGGATTTAGGCGTCTGGCAATAGATAGATAGATCTTATTTGTAAAAAAATGAAGCAAAATCAGAAGCCAATTGGGCATTGGATACAGAAGCCAGTTTAACAGTTACATTCTTCTGCCTAACCAAATTGTCCACAACTGCAGACAGTTTTTATTTATCACCAATGCACGACATACCCATTCCCCACACACCACAGATACACATAGCTTCCTATGCAGATGACATAACACATGTACACACCAAAATGCAAACACAGCTGCACACATCCTCCAACCTTGCCTCACACTACACGAATGGTTCACTACAAACAGGCTCAAAATAGCCCCAGCCAAATCTACAGTGACCCCTCTCACAAACTGGACAGCAGAACACAGTCACATTCCACACCTCACCATAAACAACACTCCCCTACCATGCACACACACACACACACCCAGGATCCTTGGTGTAACTTACAATACATCATTGTCATTTAAACAGCACATCTCAAACATCAAAAATAAATTAACACCAAGACTCAATGCCTTGAGGTCACTTGCCCATACGACATTTGGATACAACAAAGAAACTACCACCACAGTATACAAACAATATATACATTCAGTGATGAATTATGCAAGCCCTGCTTGGGCTCTTGACCTCACTAAAACATACCATAACACTCTTCAGACCATACAGAACAAGGCCCTAAAAATAATCACAGACTGCACAGCTACTGCACCCACAGACCACCTACACCAAGAAACCAAAGTCCTCAAAGTCAAGGATCATCTAGACATGAGAGGCACCCAAATTCTCGCTGCAGCCTCCACAAGCCTGCAACATCCACTACACTGTGTGGCGGCATGTCCACGCACACCAGGGAACATCAAAGGCACACCCAGCACACGATATCACACACAGATACTGTCATCTCTCCCCCTTCTCCCGCCCCAGACCAGCTTCCAGAAGCATATCCATACTCAAATAACTCGCTGCTCCATTCAGTCACTTAAAAGCAATGCACAGCTCCATGCAAGGCCTCCTGATATCCATCCTTCTGAATCCTATCTCCATCTTGAAGACAGGGTCCACCTGGCCAGGCTGAGATTTGGGCATCATCCAGCCCTCGTAAGTTATCACAAGAGGCTGGATGACTCCGTCGCTGATGCCAGTCGAGGATGTAACACAGCACCCAATAATATTAAGCACATTGTGGAAGACTGCATTGCACACAATCACCTATGCCAACAACACAACATACATTCCTTGAGAGCTCTGTGGGAAAGCCCGGTCTCGGCCGTGGCCTTCCTTAGGGACTCAGGGCTGTTTGGCCAGACAGCCTAGGGAACAACTACTACTACTGCTACTTTGTTTTGATAATACCTTGCCTTTTGGGTTTTTTACAGTGTGAACAACTGCTCTTCTCACAAAAACATAACACAGACAAGTTAATTCAGTCCCTTGCAAGCACCACTCACATTCTGCCTTTCTACGTTGCCTACGCAAAGAATTAGCGAATGGACCATACCATGGAAGTTTATCACATACAGTGATTGTTTTTACTACCTCAGGACAATAATGATAAAAAATTGACCTAATCTCATTGTTATATATATCTGCCAAATCATCAGAAGAAAGATTTGATGAATCAATGTACTGTAGTATAAATGCTGATCAGTTTCAAGACACATTGAATGGCGGTCAGTGTTCCTGTAATTTCTGAAATTGATGACCTTTTTACAGGAAGGGGGTTTTGGCATATCAAACTTAAGTGATCAGAGCATGGTCAGAGATGAGAAGGCCAACTGAATCAACCTCCACATCAGATACGCACCTTCAACCAACAGGGGACAAGATCAAGTCAAGGACATGTCCCGAGACATGAGTTGTATCACTCACGTGATTGAAAAAATTATTCTGGTTGATCAGCTCAAGGAATTCTGAAGAAAATGATTTTGACTGTGGGCTGCCAACCCAATAATTGAAATCACTGCTAACAAGAAGTCCTCCGCATTTAAGAGAAAACACTTCGAGAAACTGCCCAAACTCCTCCATAAAACTTCAGTCTGTGCCTGGATGAGCTGGTCGATAAAGAGTTGCAGTTCTAATGGTTTTTGTGATGGAAATATATCAATATTTCCATATATTCAAATAAATATGGGGTTAGATCAGAGTCTATGAAAGAAACATTTGCGAGTGCTGCCAAGTAGATGAGTGCTACACCTCCCAGATAGTCAGCAGCAGGCCTAGGAATACTTATAGTAGAATGCATCTTAGGCAAAGCACTACAAATAATATTAATATCAGACTCATACAGCCAGATTTCAGTCAAGCACGAAATGTCAAGTTCATTCTGATTTAGAGTTTCATTAATGTAGTCTGTCTTATTACGGATAGAACGAATATTTAAAACACCCATCCTTAACTGGTTCAAGAGGGTCGTAGTCAGTTTTTTGAATGGTCAAAGTTGATGTTTTCAGTCGATCTCTTTCTGTGAGAAATCATAACTGGACAGACTCTACTAGATGCAACAGAGGGAACCGGCTGTGGATTAGTGTTATCTTTTTGATGTCTTAAGGAAGAGCGGATGATACATTTGGGAGAATTTCTGTTACTACAATCCTTAGATTTATGGGCTTCAGTGCAAAAAACACAATTAGGTTTAAAATGCCCACGACGAGGCCACCTACCACTGTCCCTGCTCCAGCTGCTACCACAGAAAACCCTCTATGCTTCTCAGATTCTGGTTTAGGTTCGATGCAAACTGTTGACATTGGCTCGACACAACATCCCTGCTGAACTGGCTTGATACAGTTCAGCCCTGAAGAAGCCATGACGCCTCTTCTTGCCAACTGAACTGGCTCGAAGCAGCTCATCTCAGGAGAAGCCACGACGCCCCTCCTTACCTACTGAACTGGCTCGACACAGTTCAGCTAAGGAGAAGCCACGACATCCCTCCTCGCTAACTGAACTGGCCCGACACGGTTGAGCTAAGGAAGAGCCACGATGTCCCTCCTCGATAACTGAACTGGCCCAATGCGGTTCAGCTCTGGAGAACCCATGACGTTTCCCTAGCTGGGACTGGCTGCTGCAAGACACCACAATCCCCGGAGTGACCCCTCTCCCTGTGCTTCCCCTTCCATGCCCCCCTCAGTCCCCACCCCGCTACACCTAGAAAAGAGATCCCAGCGGCACAACTGTATGACCTTGCTGTCCTGACTTTCTCGGGTCCCTTCAAACCTTCCTGTGTGCCCACTTTGGGAACAGTACACACTAATGTCTGTCCCCCAGGTCCTTAGGGAAAACTAGATATCTGGTTCCCCACTTTCCGAACTAGATTCATAGTCTCTCCCTTTCGGCCTTCTGCCTTCATCATATAGTGTTAACAACATCCTGCAGTACAGACTTAAACTCATCTCCTGGGTCTCCCCCATTTCCTGGTGTATAGACTCTGCGGCAATCTCCCTAGTGCACTTGGAGAAGAGGTCCCTTAAAGTCCTCAGATTAAGACCCCATATCCCAGATTGACATTCACACTGCCTATGTGTCTCAGGTCTAATGTGCCAGGGTTGCAACTAGAGTGTAAGAATAACAATAAACCTATAGTATTGCCACTCTGAGTTTGTGTGCACAGCTTGTACCATTAGAGTGTATCATAAGTGTGTTTTGTTTGTTCCTTCCTGTTTAGAAGAACCCAGAGAAACAAAGTTCATGCCAACCTAACAAATTTCATAATTTTTTCTAGAACACATCTCAGATGTATGACCAAAACCCTGACAGTGATGACACTTCATGACATCTTCAAGACAGTAGTTTTAGTGTTATTCTTAGTTTTTGTGAAGAGAAGGTTGAGGGTACAACTTCTGTCCACAAGGATCTTAATTTTATTGTTTTTATTTAGAATGATCTTAATTTTACTGTTTATATTTAGAACATTTGGGATGATGTCAAAGTCGCCCAAGGAAGTGGAAAGGCCTGTCACAATCATTTTTGGCAGTACAGTATTATCTTTGGCTCTGATATGCAGAAAGTACCATCAGAGCCAAAATGATCATTCAGTACCCCAATCACTTCACCTTTGGCCTCAGCTGATGGAAACTTCATCAATAGCCCACCAGCCTTGGTCCTAGGCAGCCATCAACTGGTTCAGTGAGTCCTTGATAAACAAAAACCCGATGTACAAATTTTCGATGTTACGAAAGTGAGGAATGTAGGACAAATTCCACGATATAAAAGGAATTTGTTTCGATGATACAAAAAGTGAAGCAAAAGGAAATACGAAAAATTCAAAATGGGCACGCTGCACAGCGCCGCGCTCGCTTGTGGCGAGTCCGTCACAACAGTAACAGGACAATTTGCCGTCAGGACTTTTCAGCATCCGGACAATTCCCTGTCATTTATTTACATATCAGTTAAATTAGCAAGTATATTAGCTTTCGAGTTATATGAGTTATAAAGGTGATTGTGGTTTAATATTTTTATAATAAATATAAAATATGGCATCAAATAGTTGGTATTAAAGGAAAAAAATATAAATACAGTAAAACCTCGATATAACGGACTTCAGTAGACCGGAATTCGCTTTTATTGGACTCGAGGAGCTACCGGACTAAACTCCTATATATCGGAAAAAGTCCGATATAGCCAGAAAGCAGTCCGGACTGCCTGACAACTTCAGCTATGTTTACCACAATAAGACAAGTAAAAGACATGTTTTTCAGTGCACAGTACAGTATTATTATTCCATTTGATTAATGTAGTGAAGGTATAACACAGTACAATACTGCAGTGGTGGTGAAAACCACTGATGCAATCCGGACTAATGTCTGATATATCGGAAAAAGTCCGGATTAGCAGGGGTAAGTCCGGATGTCGCTTTTATTGGATCGCATATTTCAGACTGGCCTGAGCCTCAATTAGTCCATTATAGTGAGGTCTTACTGTATATTGAAACGTGAATCAAGTGACGTACGATGTTTCACTTTATCATTTAACATAAGGCTACATATGAGACATTGGCATTTATACAAATGCCTAATAACTTCAAGTGAACGATCGACATACTCTGAAATTATACGAATAATCTTCATGTGATGTCTACATTCTCAGCTAATCAATCAATCTCAGTCTACTACATCCAAAAATTACAATAAAACTCACTGAAGACAGCTATGGGAGATGCCAGATTATAATAAAAAATCGACTACAGTGAGGCAGAAGCAAGTTAATTACTGACTGCAGTTGCAAATTATAAATACAGTAATATCCAAAGCCTATGCTATTCAGTGAACATAGACCTTGATAGGTCCCCATGAAGTTGGTTATTATAGTATTAATCAATTAATATTAAGTATAATTGTTGAATGACGGGGAATCGTCTTGGGTGCGAATTGTCCTGACGGGAATTGTCTGACAGCAGATTGACTTCACGGCAAATTATCCCAGTAGTCCACGTCCCTCCTCGCATCATCGCCGTACTTGAGGATATTTTCACAGCTCTACACCTTTTCATACTGTTTAGACATGCCTCCCAAGCGCCCTGCATCATCTCCAGCATCAGGGGAGTCCACTGCAAAGAAGAAGCAACACCATGCTCTAACTCTGGAGAGGAAATTGGAAATTATAAGATGCCACAAGTAGGGGCAGGGAGTCTCAGAGACTGAGCGTGCTTCAGGCCTTGCAGCTTCCACTGTTGGGACTGTGACCAAGAAAAAGGAGATGTACAAGAAAATGGACACCTCATTCTCAACATCTACAGGTATTACTTACTTCAAAATAGGAGGGGTAAAGTTTAGGTGAGGGTTCCAAGGGGGTCCTGGAACCCATCCCCGCATTCCCAGTTTGAGTTTTATAACAGCAGCAAATTCGTCACTTTGGCAAGACCTCATTGGTTACGATACTGCCACTGCGCTGCACACTCATACACAATAACATACAGCTAGGTCTAAATGGCTCTTTTTCTCAATATATGCTCTATTTATGGCTCCTCTTATGATGCTGGCCACCCAGAGACTGATGCGGCATTCTGCGGGATGCGGAGAGAGAGTGTGTGTGTGTGTGTATTTACCTAATTGTATTTACCTAATTGTGATATACAGGAAATGAGCTACGCTCGTGGGGTCCCGTCTCTGTTTCTCAATAAGTCAAATTTTGCCTTAAACTCGTTTAAGTTTTTAGACTGGACGATCTCTTTGTCCAGGCTATTCCACAGGTCTATGCATCTATAAGGAAAACTATATTTCTTGATGTCCTTCAAGCAGCGTGGCTTCTTTAGTTTCATTCGTGTCCTCTTGTTGCTCTCTCATCCCACACAAACAGATTTTCTCTGTCAATTTTTTCTACTCCTATCATGGTCCTGAACACTGCAATCATGTCACCCCTCTCTCTCCTTTCCTCTAAGGAGGGCAAATCCAGCCTTTCTAGCCTCTCACTGTATGATAGATCTGCCAGACTGGGGACCATCTTAGTTGCTGTTCTTTGTATTCTCTCAATCTTGTTTATATCTTTCTTTTTGTGTGGGGACCACACTACTGCTGCATATTCTAACCTGGGGCGGATCATGGCTACTATCAATTTTTTCATCATCTCCTCATCCATGTAATGAAATGCCACTCTTATATTGGTCAAGAGTTTATATGTCTCTCTCACTATCCCATTTATGTGCTTTTCAGGTGACAAACTATCCTGGACCAGCACTCCCAAATCTTTCTTTTCTCTCGCTTTTCTAATTGGTTCGTTACCCATCAAATAATTCAATGATGACCTCTTGGTATTTTTACCCATTTCTAATATTTTACATTTTTTTGCATTGAACTTCATTTCCCACATCCAACTCCAATCATGTATCCTATCCAGATCCTCCTTTAGCATTTTACAGTCCTCTTCAACCTCTACCTTTCTCAAGATCTTTGCATCATCAGCAAACAGGCTTGCGTAGCTGTTCACTCCATCTACCATATCATTTACGTAAATCAAGAACATTACTGGTGCCAACACCGAGCCCTGCAGGACACCACTTGTTACTTCCCTCCATCCAGATGTCCTATCCTTTATTACTGTTCTCATTTGTCTCTCACTCAAAAAGTCTCTCATCCATTCCAGGAGTCTTCCCTTCAGTCCTCCTATATGCTCTAATTTCCATAACAGTCTCTTGTGGGGCACCTTGTCGAAGGCCTTCTCCAGATCTAAATACACACAATCCACCCAACCGTCTCTCTCCTGCAGCACGTCAATCGCCCTTGAGTAAAAGCTCAACAAGTTGGAAACACATGACCTTCCACTTCTGAATCCAAACTGACTTTCAGTCAAAATATTCATCTCTTCCAGGTATTTTATCCATCTATCTTTCAGGATTCTCTCACACAATTTCGCAACCATGCTGGTTAGGGACACTGG
>JAGKTI010000454.1:72005-129144 GCA_018397915.1 Birgus latro
TCTGATTCTGGCCACCACCAAGTGGTGGTCAGAAAGTCCACTCCCCCAACCTCTATATACTCTTGCATCCATTATACATCTTCTCATCCTTTCATCCACACACACATAGTCAATCATTGCCTTCCGTTCATTCATTCCCCCGTCCTCTCTTCTCACCACTCGCCATGTATACCTATGGATCATTTTGTGCCTGAAGAGGGTATTAACTACCACCAACCCCCTCCCAGCACAAATGTCCACTAAAGCACTGCCATTCTCATCCATCTCTGCAGGCACACCCCACTCACCAACCACTCCATCCACCTTCTCATTCCCTACTTTTCCATTCATATCTCCAATCAGAAACACTCTCTCATTCCTTTCAAACTTTTCCAAGCAGGCTTCCACATTTGTCCAAAACTCTTCTCTCACTCTACTTACACGATCTTGCGTTGGCGCATACACGCACACAATTGCCCACATTTGTAGTCCAACTTTCACTCTTACCCACACAATCCTTGACCCAACTGATCCATACTCTCTTATATTCTCCTTCCACCTGTTGCTCACAACAATACACACTCCCTCTTTTGCCCTCTCATTCTCACCCACTCCTGCGCATATACCCTACCCATATTCCCATTCTCTCACACTCTCACCTCGCCATTTAGTTTCAGTTATTCCACATATATCCACTTTCACACTCTCAAGCACCTGTACAATCTCTCTCTCTTTCACCTCATCATTCATACCCCTCACATTCCAGGTCGCAATCTTTATCTCGTCCTTTGTCTGTTCCTTTGTTGTCAACTTTTGGTCAGTCCTGGTCCGAGGCTTGCTGTTCGTATTTTTAGTTAGTTGTTTTTATGGGGTGGGGCACTAACCCACCACCAACCCTTTTAGTCGCCTCTTACGACAAGCAGGGATACTGGGGGAGAATTCTTGAAAACCCCCTACCCCCAGGGTGGCTAAGTATGGTAAATCTGTGTTTAAGAAGTGAGGTATGGAAGTTGCTGGGGCCAGGAAGACGAGAACAGATGAATATGACAAAATTAAGTTATGTTTGGAAGTTGATGAGGCTGGGGGATTGAGTTGGTTGGATGAAAGTGTATGGAGGAGCACTTCATGAGGCATTGGCACTTTTTTTTTTTTTTTTATACTTATTGGATTGGCAGTTGTAGGTAATGTGAAATGCATATGTAAGGGAAAAAAAATGTGTAGACTAGGCCCAAAAATTAGAGACAGACATTTGGGAGTCTGAATTGTGAGTGATTCCTTTTCTGTCCCATTCCACAGGACATGCTGTTGAAATTTTTCCTTTTGTCATTACATTCTTATGCTGTGCTGTCTGAACCTTACTTTACCCCACATATAAGTGGGAAAAAGAGGCCAGGTTAATTGTAATGGATGAAGAAAAAACCTATTTATGCCTGTTAAGATATGCATTTCACATTACTAGTGGAGAAGGGAGAAAAAGTAAACAGATGGAGAGAACACTTTAATGAACTGTTGAACATAGAGAATGAATGTAATGCAAGTATAAGTGGCTGGGGAATGGCAGGGAGAAGGAGGGTTGTGAGAAGAGAGGAAGAAATCACCAGGATGGAAGTGGTGGAAGCAATGAAGAAAGTTAAAATGGGGAGAGCCCCAGGAATTGATGGAGTGTGTGGTGAAATGCTGAAGCATGGGGGAGAGATAGTAATAGAATGGATGTGGAAGGTGTGCAGATTGGCTTGGGAGGAGGGTAGAGTCCTGGAGGATTGGAAGTCAGGTATAATTATTCCTCTGTACAAAAGAAAAGGGGAAAAAGCAGTGTGTGGTAATCATAGGGGCATTTGCCTTCTCAGTGTAATAGGAAAAATATATGGTAGGATACTTATTGACAGAGTTAGGGAAATTACTGAGGAATTAGTTGGAGAAGAAAAAGGAGGTTTTAGGAAAGGAAGAGGTTGTGTAGATCAGATATTCATTCTTAGATCCTTAGTGGAAAAGTTTCTAGAGAAGGGCAAGAAGTTGTATGCAGCCTTCATGGATCTGGAGAAAGCATATGACAGGGTGGATAGACAAGGTTTGTGGAAGGTATTAAGAATATATGGAGTGGACGGGAAGTTGTTGAAGGCAGTGAAGAGTATGTATGAGGGTGCTAAGGCTGCAGTGCGTGTGGATGGCAGACTGAGTGAATCTTTCCATTTGAAGGTTGGATTGAAACAAGGATGTGTCATGTCTCCATGGTTGTTCAATCTGTATATGGATGGGGTTATAAAAGAGATACAAGGTCAGGCAGTGGATGTTGGAGTGGCCCTAGTGAGAGAGGGCAGTGTTTGGAAACTCCCTGTACTGTTGTTTGCAGATGATACTGTGTTGTTGAGTGAAGATGAAGGGGAGCTGCAAGGCTTGGTAGATGAGTTTGGGAGAGTATGTAAGAAATGGAATCTAAAGGTGAATGTGGGGAAGAGTAAAGTGATGGTCTTCGAGAGAAGTGAAGCCAGTGAGTGTACAGTGAGATTGGATGGGAAGGAAATGGAGAATGTGAGTGAATTTAAGTACTTGGGCAGTGTGATGAGTAAGGATGGTAGTCTGGAGGGTGAAGTGCGCGAAAGGGTACAGCAGGGAAGGAAGGTTGCTGGTTTGTTGAAAGCAGTGATAAGAAACAGGGAGGTGAGCATGGAAGTGAAAAAGCCGTTACATGACAGTATTGTGATACCAACTCTGACATATGGAAGTGAAGCTTGGACCCTGTTGGAAGGACAGAAGTCAAGAGTGAGAGCAGTGGAAATGAGTTATTTGAGAGGAGAATGTGGAGTCACATGGAGAGACAGACTAACAAATGAGGAAGTGAAGGAGCGTTGTGGTGTGGTTGAGGACGTGATGGGAAGCGTTAGGAGAAACACGTTAAGGTGGTTTGGGCATGTGGAGAGTGAATGATTGACGAGGAGAGTGTATGTGAGTGAGGTGGAGGGGGCGAGAGGGAGGGGGAGGCCGAGGATGAGATGGAGGGATGGAGTGGAGAGGTATATGAGAGAGGGGGGTGTGAGTTGGGAGCGTGGTAGTGAAATGGCAGGGGACAGAGTGACATGGAGGCGATTTGTTTGTGGCCACCCCGTTCGGGATTGAGGCGTCTGGCAATAGATAGATAGATAGAAGATGTTATATTATTGACTCTTGAAGGTGCTAGAAAAAAACCTATCAAGGTGCTAGAAAAAAACCTATCAATGCCTGTTAAGATATTATATTATTGACCCTTGAAGGTGCTACCATAAGAGTGAAGTGTGGTTGTAAACTTGGTAACTAGCCACACAATAGATGTGAAACATTAAGTCACAAGTAAATAGGGCTGAAGTCTAAGCCAAAACACACATTGTTACATATTTTGTTATACGTCTTTGATTTATTTCTTTCCCATCAGTCTAGCAACTGTTGGGAAGTAATTAGCTGTGTTTGGCTCTTGGTTTAGCTTCAGGTTCATAGAAAGCATCATTTGTACCATGGCCAGCCTCAGTACAGTACTGTATTGGGATTTCCTAAGAGAAAGCATAGCATTTGATTTTATTTGATTTTTATCTTCATCATCATCCGGACCTCCATTCCCATTCTAAGGCAGGGTGAGGAGTAGCAACGTCCAGATAGCCAAAGTTTGCCCCATTTACTCATCATTCAAGCCCTCAAAATCCTGGCCCCATCAGGGGGGAGGGGGGGGAACATTCTGTAGCTTCACATATACGTACACTGTCTAATAGAGCCAATCCAAACACTGTCACATTAAAAGGGGTGCCAAATCCCTGGTCATGCACTGTTCTACACAAAATTCATCCAGCCAGCTCAGTCTCTTGTCAGTCCCTTAGCCTCATGATCTTCCAAATCTCTCTTCCTCACACACTCATCCACCATATCCCTCCACCTTCTTGGCCTACTTTACCTCCTTCCTCTTTCTAAGGTGCTCAGATATACTTTTATCACCACTCTATTGTCATCCATTCTCTCCACTTGACCATACCGTCTTGGTACACTTCCTTCAATTCTGGTGTCCACAGACTTTCTCACTCCACATCTTTCACAAATCACATTATTCCATATCTTACCCACTCTCTGTATTCCACATACATTCTCGAGCAGTCCCATCTCCACTGCTCTTACCCTTGATACCCTTGACTTTTCACTTTCATGTCACAACATAGTCTCTACCCATTTGTTAAAGTTGGCATTAACACTCCTTCATGTAAGCCTCGTGCAGCTGCAACACACAAACCTCTATTTCTTATCAAGGCCTTCATAGCACCAACTACATTCCTTCCTTGTGTCCTCTACTTTCCACTTCTTTTGCACATTTTCCTCTCTTTTCTGTCACTGTGCCTAGGTATTTGAACTCTCACCAATTCCAGTCTCTCTTCATTTTTTGTAACATCACACTGGGAGTCACCTTCTGTCTCAATATCCATCACTTTACTCTTTTCTATATTTACTCTCAAGGCACGACGCTCACAGACATCTGCAAAACTCTGCACCGGTCTCCTGAGCTCTTGTCCGATATTTGCAAGTAGCACTGCATCATCAGCATACAACAAATTTGAGATATTCCATCCATCACCAGTCATTACAAACGCCATCCCTCTCTCCATTACTCATGTTTTTACTTCTTTCATCACCCTATCCATATATACATTGAACATCCATGGGGAAATCACACAACCTTGTTGCACATCCACATTGATCATGTACCATTCACTTTGATGCCCATTTACGCTTACACATGCCTCACTACCATCATAAAATCTCTTGACGGCACCTAGCATCTTACCACCTTCACTGTACGTGCGCAGAACCTTCCACGGTTGTTCTCTGCTTTGTCATATGCTTTTTCCAGATCCAAAAATGCCATAAACACCTTATAGTCCTTCTCACAAGCCTTCTCCACTATCTGTCACACTGCAAATATTTGATCGACACATCCTCTGCCACTCCTAAAGCCTCCCAGTTCATCACTCACTAGGACTTCTGAAATATTTCTTACTTTCTCTGTAATAATTCTTCCATATACCTTCCCTGCAGCACTCAGTAGACATATGCTATGATAATTCTTGCTCACCTTTATATTTGTACAGGGGCACAGTCACTGCCTTTTTCCATTCTACTGGCACATGACTTTTTTCTCATCTCGAACAAGTACTTCATTCCACTCTCTCCACTTCACTTAATCGTCACTGCATATGCCTCATCAGCCCCAGCTGCTATCCCATTTTTCAACCGCCTCAGAGCGTTCTTCACCTATGCGAGTGTCATGTTTTCTGGCACTGCATTCCTTCCATGTACACCCCCAAAGCCAATCTTGTTAACAGTCTCTTTGCTGTCTCCATTCCCATTCATCAGACATTCAAAATATTCTTTCCATCTGGTCCTTACTTCATCTCCCTAGGTTAACAATCTGCCACTTACATCCTTCACACTTTCACATTTCTTTCCACTGTCATGTCTACATTTCTGCAGCTCTTTCTAGAATAATTTCCTATTTTCAGAGTAATTAGCATTCATTTTTCTTCATAGATCATCATTTACCTCCTCCTTTTTCCTCTTCACTAGCCTCTTTACGTGCTTCTTGCTCTCAATTTATTTAGTTCTTATTTCATCCAAACCTCTGTCCTGTATCCACTCCAGCCACTTCTTCCTTGTTTCGTCCACTGCTTTCTTAACCTCTTCATCCCACCATGCTGTACCTTTCTTCTTTGTTGTTACTCTTGCCACACCACACACCACTTTAGCATTCTAACTAAGCAGTCCGTATATGCATTCCACAAGCTGTCCAGATCCATTTAATTCCAATTCACTGATTCTAACCCCTCCCCTACTTTGGCCCTGTATTCATCTGCAAGTACTTTAATCCTTAGCTTCTAGACTTTCAGTCTCTCTCCCTGACTGCTCCTCTCTCTCTTGGTCCACCTTACTCCTCTCTGCTTGATCCTGCATACCTTAATCATAGGATCTGACAAACCTCTTCAACATCCTCTCACTGCCCTTGTATCAGCAACAACACTTCCCAGCATCTATTTCTTAACAAGCACATAATATGGCTCCTTTCAACACCATCTCCATTCCCTCCATACTATGTATATTGGTGCATTATCATATTTGAAATTAGAATTACAAATGCACAATCTCCTTTCTTGACACATGCCCTTCAGTCGCTACCCATTATCATTCTTTCTGATTTTATTTTACTTTTTAAATATTTTCCAGGAGCAGAGACACTGGGTTACTCCAGCATGGCCCATGGTATGTTCCTTGGTGGGGGTGTGGAGCTGGTGAACCACTTTTATCAACAATGTAATGCTAAGCTGGATGATGTCCTGGCTCACAGGGTTAAAGAGATTACGGACGACCCAGAACTGTAAGTGATAGTGTAGAGTTGTAGCTTTACATTTCTTATGTAACCCCGTCAGGTTTCCGGGCTGGGCAGATTATGTCTGTGCTAGAGTCAGCCACTCTCATGCTGACCCACATCTTCATGCCAGGATATTTTTCTTTGATCACTTTGTATAAATACACTTTTCCGGGTAGAATTTGGTGTCATTTTAAAGCTGAATAGCTGTACTTTATTGTAGTATGTTCAAAAAAGGAGAACAAAGAAAACAAAAAGGCAAAATGGTGAGTTGAAGCTAGGCAAAAATCAAAAATTTTATACCTTGCTGTAGAAAAATATTCAGCAAACAAAAGTAATAAAGATATATAATTCTGGTTTAAACCATGCAAAACTACAATAAATTACCTTTACAATGATTTATAGATTATGGTTATTTCTGCATTTTTCTGTGCAGTAAAGAGAAAGGAAAAAGATGCACAATTTTATATGAGTCTCGGCTGCATATTTGCTTTGCAATTTTTTTCTTTGATTGGTCAGTGTAAATACACTTTTTTATGATAGGATGCTAGTTGTGGTGTTATTTTGAAGCTGAATAGTTGTACTATATCGCGGTATGTTCCAAAAAAGTCAGAGTGACGAGTTGATGTGACCAAAAACCAAAATTTTTATACCTTGCTGTAGAAAAATATTCATCAAGAATAAAGTGATAAAGAGGCAAAGCCTGAAGTCAGAGCAGCTGTGCAGTATCTGCCACACATAGAGCAACCATTCCATGACATCACACTCAAGACTCTTTTTTTTGTGACGCATAAATGCGATTTATGGTGAATATTTACGAAAGTATCATAAAATGACGCATAAACACGTCATCGGAATCTCTGAGGTTGGATTTTAAATTATGCGAAAACACGTCATCGGAATCTCAAAAGGTTAAGAGTTATAATGTTCCTACTACTTTTGAAGTGAGAAAAGTTAATCATCACCATGTCACCCTGTCCTCTGCAATCAGACTGCCCTCCCACAGATGCACGCTACAGTACAGTAATCTCTCTACTTTCCGAGTGACCACTATCCGGTTACACCACTGTTTGGATATCGTAGGCTGATGTTCGAAACCCAGAAATGCCAAAAAATTGTAAAAAAGGAAAAAAAATCGACCTGTAAGTTTGAATTTGTGCGCAGCGCCAAATGGCCTTGTTTACATTCACATTCCCATCACATTCCCACCGTCTACCCCTTCCACGACTCCGACAGTTGTCTCTGAACTGCCTTGAGTTTTTGTTTAAATAATCATAATTCACAGTGCTAAGGATTAAGTGCAGTTCAACACTGGATTACTGTACATGCTTCAAGAGCATTTTCACATTGTCAGAGCTTTAGAAGTGGGGTAAACAGCCACCACAGACATGTAAGTACACTGTCAGCTGCCAGATATTTTCCATAATCACTTCTGAATCCTCATTCTCTGGTTACATTTTATATATTTCATGCTTTGTGTCCCATATTTGAGTGCACAGGCTGTGAAAGAGGTGATTTTCCCAGTGATTACCATGTCTCTTACATAAGTTCACTATCTAGTCAACTGGTGAACATTTTTGCCCTAGTCACCTCTAAATCATAATTTTTCTCGTTACATTTTATTTACTTCATGCTTTGTGTCCTATAGTTGAGTGCACAGGCTGTGAAAGAGGTGATTTTCTCAGTGATTACCATGTCTCTTACATATGTTGACTATCTAGTCAACTGGTGAACATTTTTGCCCTACTCACCTGTAAATCATAGTTTTCTGGTAACAATTTACTTATTTCATGCTTTGTATCCCATATTTCAGTGCACAGGCTGTGAAAGAGATGATTTTCTTAGTGATTTCCATGTCTGATACTTACTTACACTATGCTCTCAACTTGTGAACACCTCTGCCTTACTCTCCTCAAAATCATCATTTTTTGGTTAAAATTCAATTAATTCATGCTTTGTGTCCATTATTTATGTGAATGGGGTCTTAAATAGGTGCTATGCATGTCCAGTAGGGAAGTAGGTAGGTGGTTTTCTGATTTAGGTTAGATTAGGTTAGGAATGACCAGTGCTGGAGCTTCAGGGCCACTATGCGGACAAGACCACTTTCCAGTCATGCCTTTGGCTCTGTTACGTCGGATAGTGGGAAGATTACTGTACTTTCATGCATATACCTCTCCACCTCATCTTTGATCTCCCCCTCAACCTCACTTTCTTAGCTTATTCTCTTCTAGTCAGTCTTACATTTTATGCCATTTATTAATATTTATTTCCATGGCCAACAGGAGGAAAGGAATGACAGCCTTCATTGGTGAGGCTGTAGAGGAACGCCTGCGGATGAATACCAAGTATATCAACACTTGGCATAAGGCTTTGGCTCTACACGCATCGCCTACAAATGCACTACAGGCTATTAACAACATTGGCAGCCTTGTGGACACCATTTGGTACCATGCTGGAGACAGATCACATGATGTATGATAAAAGGCATTTAGTACAGTACAGTATATCATACTTCAGATCAGTCTTATAGGAAAAGGAAATTTATGATTTACATTAACCTTTAAGCAGTAGAGCTGGGAGAGTGGAGTCTTCTTCCAGTGCAAGCATTTTTTCCAAAAAAAATTCTTATCTTAAACTCAATGTTTCTGCCCTCCAAGGATAAGGTTACTTGGAAAAGTAAGATGTCCATGATGAAGTCAAATCTTTCGTTTGCAAGTAATAAACAAGAAATAGTTCCTAGCTTGCTTGATGTTGCTGTGGCAGTGAGTAAAAGACAAGTCATTAAAAAAAAAAAAAAATGCATTCTCCAAAGTGTAGGAGCATAAATACAGATAAACTGCAAGAGAATTAAGGGTGTCTGGTCTCATGGTAGTTCGATCAGACTTTTTTAGCTGTGGAGATGTGTAGGATTTAACCATTAGAGGTTACTCCCACAAAGGGAGAAGCTTTCGGCTATAAGACATTGCACCTTCAGAACAAGGATGCTTCTGTTTACACCATGTGACATAAAGTACTCTGCTGTTGTAAGCTGTAGTACTGACTCATGTTTAACCACGTTTGCTTTGTATACACGATAATCCCTCAATCATGCGAAGTAATAGAGTCATAGGCATGTCCTGGTAGAGGCAATGTCCGGATAATGAACAATATCCCCCCTACTATGCCCAGACCCTACCTATACCCAACCTCCAACCTATACCTAACCTATTTGCACAGTATCTCTGCTTACTTTGGCAGTGTTTTCCAATCATTCAGGCATATTTAAACATCAAAACACATGCAAGAATATCCAAAGTAATGCTAAACACCAAGAAAACCATGCAAAAAAAAAAAAACATTGAAAAACAAAAAAACACCCTACCTATACAATACTGTATGTACAGTACCCTTCCTAATTTTGGCAGTTTTCAGGTCTGTCTGCCATATTTAGATATCAAAACACACATAGGAATATTGAAAGTAATGCTAAACACCAAGAAAACCATGCAAAAAAAAAAGAAAAAAACATTGAAGATAAAAAAACACCCTACCTATACACTACTGTATGTACAGTACCCCTCCTAATTTTGGCACTGTTTTCCAGTCAGTCTCCCATATTTAGACATCAAAACACACATAGGAATATGCAAAATAATGTTAAACACCAAGAAAACCATTAAAAAAGAAACAAAACCAAAAAACACCCTGCCTATACACTACAGTACTGTATAACTGTGGCACTGTTTTCAGTTCAGTCTGCCATATTTAGACATCAAAATACACATAGGATTATCGATATTTGTAGGAGGGGTTCAGGGAAGCACCGGATGCCCAGCCTTCCTTTATTTATCTCTCGATACATTCTGGTGGGAGCTGGTAGGTCCCCGCTCTCTCATGCTGCCACCGCCGAGCGGTCCAACATATCATACAGCCCTTACACCCCCCCCCCCCAAGTTATATAACTACAATATGCACAATATTTGTATATCTGACAGTGAATGAGAATAGGGTAAATATGCATGAAATTACAGAAATGGCATAAATACAGGCTATGCTGACAATAATAATGAGAGCATTAATATCAAGAAAAAAATATGTGACTTTCCACTGGTACATCAATATAACCTTGCAAAAAAAAGTAAGTTCTGTGAATGGTAAATATTACACATAGTCAGAGAGCCACCTAGGCTGCGTGCCATACATGCTCTCCTTGAACATTGAGTAGATGGCGAAGAATGACATGTGGGGCGTGGTGATCCAGGTGCAGGTGTATGATGCTCCAGGTGTGGGAGCTGCCTTGGGTGGTGACAATGACGTCGGAGAGTCAGGTGCGTGAGTGGGGTTTGGCGGGTGCAGAGGTGTCAAGGGGTACCCATCATGGATGACTTGTAGGTGTCTCCGATTGCATAGTGACAGGTGTCGAGGGGTACCCATCACAGACAACTTGTAGGTGTCTCCGATTGCATAGTGACAGATGTCGAGGGGTACCCATCACAGATGACTTGTAGGTGTCTCCAATTGCATAGTGGCAGGTGGCCACTCCCACACTGCGTGACAGTATACTGGCAGTGGGGATGGGCCTCAACGATGATGCCACGTCAGTCCCAGTCTCTGGTCGAATGGTTCTGCATCCACACCTGAGCACCTGGTAGTAATGGGGGAAGGCTCTTGGGTGTTCCCTGGTGTTCTATGACATCACTGCGAAACTTAGCCATTGCCAGCTCCCTGTCATGGAGGTCCCACCACCAGTGTACATCAACCTTATAGTTCTGCCTAGCTGTGGGTAGCCTGTCACACAGCTGTCTCCTTGTTGCCAGCTGGGCTGGGGACTTGTTGCCCCATGCAGGGGCATGTTCAGGTATTGTAGGAGAGCTGCTGACATCTTGTCACAGTCAAGATTGACCCCGGCGCCTGTGTTCATCCATAACAGCCTCTTGGCAGACTTTACAGCAGCTTCTCCTCTGCCATTGGACTATTGGTGGTGGGCAGAGTAGATACGCATCTTCACCCCCTACCATTTGAAGAAGGCACACATCATCACTAACAAGGTTGGTTCTGCCATCAGTGGAGATCCCCTCAGGTGCTCCCCACTGTGAGAATTCCATTCGAAACTGGGCCATGAGCTTGTTGGGAAATGGGCAATCTTCAGTCACCCCATGAGTCTGTTGGCATATGCAAGGTACACTTGGCCATTGAGTTGCAGCAGATCCACCACTGTGTGTTGGAAAGGGTACTCTGGTGCTGGCATAAGGATAAGTGGTTCAGCTGCCTGGATGTCAGGGGGAAAATGTTAATATACTTTATATAATAAATATGTGACACCAGAAGTCACGAGGGAAAATGCAATATGTCTCTGGACAGTGTAAATTATTGTCACAAAAGAATCGACTCGTGAAATCAAGTGGCGATTTCACTTTTATGCTGGCTTACTTCGCCAATTCTCTGGAGTCGAGAATTTATAAACTTTCTCAACAGTAAACAGCAAAGACTAAACGCTCAAGAAGGCTGTATTACTGTACTGTTGGCCTCTGAGAAAGTTAGTTCACCCCTTTAACATTAAAAAAATAATAATAAATAATAGTAAACAGGATCTTGGCTGAGCCGAACTCCTAGCTGCCACAACGGATTTAACCCGCCGAGTCCCGACCGTTTTTTTTTTACCCAGCTTACCCCTAGATCCCGACCGATTTTCGACTTTTTGTTTTTTGGCTGAAACCTTCGCTTTTGGTGAGAAACATAAAAAATTCATAGTGAAATCGCGATCCTGAGGTAAAAAAATAGTGATACAGGTGTCACTCAACCTTACGTTTTCCTTCTTTTTTAGGGTACCTGACTAAGAAAACGAACTATGGAAGGATTGACTAATTCAAGCCACTTTAAATTACGTATTTATTTCATTTATTTGGTACAAATTTATGTGTAATAAAAGTCTATAATGGTTTTCGCACAGTAATGTAGGCGTTTATAAGCATTGTTCACTAACCCAAAACCCCAGTATATGGCACCTTCCTTTATGACATTACCACCGCATCACTTCTGTTTGTTTCCACCTCTAGCTTCTTTGTTTCTTTGTCCTCCACCTCAGGAATCACTTTCACCGTGAATTTCGTCATTAGAGAGACCGTGGGGCAACATACCTTTACTGGCTAGGTTGCTGCTAACAGGTGAATTGCCCAGTGTGGGGGGGAAGGGGGGGGTTAGGAGGGGCCAGGCAGTATCCCTGCTTGACAGCAGGTAGAGGAAGGTCTCCCACATATGCTTACCAAAAATCACCCGCGAATGTTGAAAAATGTGCACACAATGGGCCTTGCAATTGCGTGATGTACGATGCACGTTGTTGGGTCTGTCCACGGAAAAAAGTAGCAATGTGCATCGTACGTCGATGGGACTCGGCGGGTTAAGAATTAATACCAAGAGCTGGCCTAAGTTCCAGTCGTGATTAATATAAGTAGTTGTGCTAACTTGGAGTAGCAAAAGTGTACTAAATATGTGGGGAAGTCAAACATGACTGTTACATTTAACAAAGCTCAAGAAAATGAACTGTAAATTTATTAACTACGTGAAAATAAATTTACGTTACATGAATCTATTCCAAATCAAAGGAAGGGAAATGCACTCACTCAAGCACTCAAACAAATAGCTAAATAAAGCACTAAGCCGAATATCTAAATAGCCTTAAGCCTAGGAAAAAGAAAAGAAATACTGGTCAGTGGAGATAAGACCGTCGCTGCTATAGTCGATCACCAGGTTGGTGGGAGATTCGGGAAAACGCCGATACTGCAGGATGTTCAAGATCACAGAGAGGAAATCTATCCGAGTTAGGTATCTCAAACCCACTCTCCGTGACTGCTAAGGGATGACTGACTTGTGTTCGAGTGTCGAACACAGAGGCATGTGAAAGAGGCATGGTTTAACTAACGGCCAGCGAGGCCTCTTTGGAGGGTCCACAGGCTGTACCGGAGCAATACGACAGGTTAAGGTAATAAGGCTGTGATCAGAGGAGCCCAACAGAAAGGAAAGATTAACAGTGCAAGCACCACCCAATGACCCTTGGGTGGACTCGAACCTGTGACCTTTCGGCTAGAGTGGAGTGCTCTAACCCGCTGAGCCACAGCTAATTATTATTATTATTGTTAGTGTGTGTGCGCACGCACACATCTAAGTCACGAGTGATGACGTCATCGGAGGGTTCCTGTGGTTTGCTACTGGAAGCCTTGGTAGTTCACGTCGTGAAGCCGGTGAGCGTGGTTGTCTAGTTCCAACACTGGTAGCAGAGCGTAGTTCGAGAATGGCGTCCTGTTCGACCAAGTGGCCTCCACAACTGGAAAATGATTCCACATATGAGAGCTGGAAAAAGGATATTGGCATTTGGTGCGAACTGACGGACCTAGCGGCAGAAAAACAAGCGTTAGCTATACATCTGTCATTGTCTGGGAGAGCGAGGGTGGCGTCTTCGCAGATTGAAACAGATGTTTTGAAGCAGAAGGATGGTGTTCAGACCCTGCTGAAAAAATTAGACGGTTTGTTTCTCGTAGACAAAGGACGTCGACAGTTTGCAGCGTTTTTTGAGCTGTATAACTTTAGAAGAGCCAGTGATATGAACATTCGGGAGTTCGTGACAGAATTTGAGCATGTTTACTTTAAATTTACCAAGCAGGGCATGGAACTGCCAAATTCTGTGATGGCTTTTATGCTCTTAGCTGCATGCAAACTTTCAGACAGTGAACGACAATTAGTGATGTCCGCGATAACTGAGGTGACATACGAAAATATGAAATCTGCCTTGAATCGTATTTTTGCTGGTGAAATTGGCAGGCAGAACGAGGCACCGGTGTCTGCCAGGGAGGTGAAAGACGAACCAGTATTTTGGAGTGACGAAGTTGAGGGTGACGAAACGCTTTTTGCTAGAGGTACTCGACGAGGACGGAGAATGTTGCGGGGTGGTGCAAAACGTGATCGACGTCGGGGTAGTGGCCGATTTTCAACTGTATCTGCTAGAATTCCCCAACGCTCATCCACCGGCAGGAGGCAGAACCCACTTGGGCCTGACGGAAAGGTATCGAAGTGTTTCGTATGTGATTCTAGATTTCATTGGGCACGTGACTGTCCTGGTGCATACGAAAACGACGGCAGCCGAGAAGAGAATTCTGAAACAGTGCATCTGTCGATGTTTATGGGCTATGCGGATGATGCCGCTAGTAGAGGTAAGTCACAGACTCTAGTAGAAGAATCTAAGGGATGTGCTCTTTTAGACACAGGGTGTTCTGCAACTGTATGTGGAGTTGAATGGATCAACTGCTATCTAAGTGAGCTCACTGATTATGAACGTGATGCTGTAAGAGAAGAAACGTCATCCTCAATGTTTACCTTTGCTGATGGTGTCACAGTTTCTTCCCTCAAACGTGTTACTTTGCCCTGCTACGTTGGAAACATGCGTGCTACCATCGTGACTGATGTTGTGGACTGCAATATTCCCTTGCTGTTGAGTAGACGTTCCATGAAAAAAGCAAAAATGGTGATTAACCTTGGAACTGACCAGGTCAAAATTTGTGGAACTATCATTGATTTAAAGTCCTCATCTTCAGGCCATTACTTACTTCCAATTTCCTTATGACTAGATCGTAAATTTTGTGAAACAATCATGTTGGCAACTCGTGGGGGTGACGTAGAAAAAACCGCTTTGAAGCTTCACAGGCAATTTGGACACCCTACATCGGCAAAACTAATTAAACTGATCACAGATGCGGGAATTAAAAGTTCAAAACTGGAACAGGCTGTCAAGGCTGTATCTGATGCTTGTACAGTCTGTTGCAGATTTAAGAAAGCCAAGCCCCGACCCGTAGTCAGTTTGCCCATGGCGTCTAAGTTTAATGAAGCCATAGCCATGGATTTAAAAGCTTGGGGAAAGCATTATTTCTTAGTCCTTGTTGATTTGGCGACCAGGTATTGTAATGCGATAGTAATCGCAGATAAGTGTGCGCCCACCATTATCAAAGGAATATTTCGGAGTTGGATTGTTGTGTTTGGCACACCTAGAAAAATTCTTACAGACAATGGCTGTGAATTCAATAATGCGGAAATGCGAGCATTGGGAGAGGCCTTCAATATCAAGATCATGACAACGTCTGCAGAGAGTCCTTGGAGCAACGGAGTCTGTGAGCGTCAAAATGCAGTCATTGGTGACATTGTTAGAAAGGTAATGGCTGATAGCCAGTGTGAATTGGATGTGGCCTTGGCATGGGCAGTAATGGCAAGAAATGCTCTTACCAACTACTCAGGCTTTTCTCCTAACCAACTTGTTTTTTGGTCAAAACCCTAGTCTGCCTAATGTGTACGCAAATGATCCTCCAGCCTTGGAACCTTCATCACCATCGAAAATTGTGAGAGACAACTTGAACGCTCTTCATTTAGCTAGACAAGAGTTTATGAAGACCGAATCAGATGAACGCTTGGCTAGGGCTCTGCGGCACAACGTACGTTCGAGTGACCTAAACGACATCCAGAATGGAGATGAAGTCTTCTACAAAAGAAATGACAGTCATGAGTGGCACGGTCCTGGAATTGTAATAGGCAGAGATGGGAAACAAATTCTGGTGAGACACGGCGGTGTATACGTGCGAGTGCACGTATGTCGTCTAGCGCGAGCGCCAGAGCAAGATACTACAGTCGAAAGTGATGTCAGCAGTGATGAGAAGAAAAATGTTGTCCAGGAGAAGCCTAATGACGATCCTACGCAAGTGTTGAATGACTATCCACCAGATGACGAGTCGGATGATGGTGTGGTCCCAGTCGATGAGCCTCCCACAGTTTCTGTTCCGATTAATCAGCTTCCCAAAGTTTCTGTTGGTCAACGTATAAAGGGAATACATTCAGAAAGTGGAGAGTTGGTGTCTGGAAGGATTATAAGTCGGGCAGGTAAAGCCACTGGAAAGTACAAACACTGCTATAATTTGAAGAGGGACTCTGATGGCAGCATTGATTGGATAGATTTGGAGAATGATCTTAGCGAATGGGAAGTGGTTGATGATGACACAGAATTGCTTGTTCTTTTCAACTCTGAAGCCGTATTATGTGCTAAGGAAAATGAAATTACAAATTGGCAGAATAATGATGTGTATGAGGAAGTAGATGATGTTGGGCAAGGTGCCATAACGGTTCGATGGGTTGTGACAGAAAAACTGAAAAATGGAAAGCCTATTGTTAAGGCCCGCTTAGTCGCCAGAGGATTTGAGGAAGACACTGTGGATCTCCGAAAAGACTCGCCTACTTGTTCAAAGGAAGCAGTGCGTTTGGCACTTTCTTTGGCCTCCACCAACCAGTGGGATTGCCACACTATGGACGTGAAAGCTGCCTACTTGCAAGGTAACGACATTGAGAGAGTTGTTCATTTACGTCCTCCGCCTGAATATGCAAATGGTAAGTTATGGAGACTAAAGAAAACTGTTTACGGCCTTTGTGATGCTGCTAGGCATTGGTATCTGCGCGTAAAAGATCAGTTGTTGAGTCTCGGAGCTAAAGTGTCATCACTGGATTCAGCGCTGTTCTCTTGGAGCAATGGTGGCAAAGTCGAAGGCATTGTATGCATCTACGTCGACGACTTCCTTTGGGCTGGTACACATGAGTTTGAACAGCAAGTGATAAACCGTTTGAGTCAAATATTCCTCATCGGCAGTTCAGAATCAAAAGCCTTCAAATACGTTGGTCTCAATGTCATCTCCAACATCGATGGCAGCATAACGCTCGACCAATTCCAGTATGCTTCATCCTTGAAACCAGTCACGCTGAGTAAACATCGTGCAGCAGTAAAATCAGGGGAGCTGTCCGAGTCTGAGAAAAAGGAGTACCGAGCATTAATTGGACAACTCAGTTGGATTGCCACCTACACTCGGCCAGATATTGCCTTTGATGTGTGTGAGTTGAGCATGAATAGCAACCGAGCTACTGTAGCGGATTTGCTTAGACTCAATAAGGTGATCTCAAGGGTAAAGACTGACAACATGAAGCTATACATTCCAAGAATGGGGCCGATCGAGGACTGTCATATAGAGTGTTTTTCGGATGCCTCATTTGCCAACCTTGTAGGCAATGGATCTCAGGGAAGTTTTGTGATCTTCCTACGAGATGCTAGTGAGGCAAGATGTCCTATATTTTGGCAGACAAGGAAGATCAGGAGGGTCGTCAAATCTACCTTATCTGCTGAGGCGTTGGCGCTGCTTGAATGTGCTGAAACTGCTGTATATCTCTCCAACATATTGCGTGAGGTTTCTGGATGTGGAAAGATCAAAATAAAGTGTTTCGTCGACAACAAGAGTCTGGTGGACGCCCTTTACTCCTGTAAGAGCGTAGAAGACAGGAGATTGCGCATTGATATTGCTGTGTTGCGGGACATGTTGGAGCGGGGGGAGATTGATGAGGTATCCTGGGTGGATACATCACAACAACTGGCTGATTGTCTCACCAAGAAAGGTGCTTCGACCGAGCGACTGCGTGCAGCAGTCAGCCGAGACTAGAAAGTTTAGAATACTTTATAAGAGACATCACATATCTGTATGTGGTCATAGACTGGGTCTTGATAGTAATTAAACAAAATTCTATGTATTGGATACATAGTGTGCATCAGACGCAAATAGACCATCCAGCTTCGCCCTTGGAATCTTCTGTCAAATTTAGAAGAGAGGACGAGAGTGTTAGTGTGTGTGCGCACGCACACATCTAAGTCACGAGTGATGACGTCATCGGAGGGTTCCTGTGGTTTGCTACTGGAAGCCTTGGTAGTTCACGTCGTGAAGCCGGTGAGCGTGGTTGTCTAGTTCCAACAATTATTATTGCTGTATTATTAATGAATGACAAGCCAATGGTTTCCTGTACACCAGAAAACCACTTACTACAGTGGTTTTTTTTTTTTTTTTTTTTTTATGTGTCTGACTCTGGGCATAGGCTTCACAGCCTGCTATCAAGGCCCAGTCGTCCTCCTACAATCTACATGTCACCACTTCGGCGCTTAACACCCACCGTCCATATTGAATACATGCTAGGGCTGTCTCATACAGGACTAGTGTATTGGTATTAGCGGGGTCATTTTTACGACATGTCGGCGGGTCTTCTGGTAGATCAGTAAAGCCTGATTTAATGAAATTCAAATCCTTAAACTGTTCCCTGCACCAACGAGGATTCGAACCTGGGTCCCACGGGACCGCAAGCCAACTCTCTACCGATCGAGCTGGGTGGTAACCCTATAACCAAATTATGGAACCTGGTGGTTTAATGGGTAATTAAGGTGCTCTAATCGGATTGAGCCGATGAAGGTATACATCCAAGGGATGGTTGGGGTTTATTGCTCATGTAATGCCACTCAGGGATGAGTGAGGCTGGTCACTGTCATCTTTAATGTTAAGACCAATCTGCTTAGCCCTGGGCTCCTACGCTCATCACGGGGAATGTAGGATTGGATAATGGATGGATGAATTATTATTATTATTACAAATATTATTATTATTATTGTTATTATTATTGCTAGCAGGGGTACCCGGTGCTGCCATTCCGAAAAGACGAACACTCTAATCCTACATGTTCTAGTTCAATCTTTCTTTCTACTCCAGAAAGACCATGTACCTCTTGTGCTTTTGAAGAGGGATTATAAGAGGTCCAGGATCTTTCTATTTCAGCTTTTGCAGACCAATGCACAGTATTTGTGAGCACTTGTTTACTATTACTGGTGACCTCAAATGACCTTGGCCAACCTCGCATAGCCTATGTCCGAACTGGAGGTCATGTGAGTGTCCATGCCAAAAATTAGGCTGCTGGGTCTAGTCATTTGAGTGTGTATTACCAGTGACCTCAAATGACCTCTGACCAGTGACCTTGAATGACCTTGGAGGTCAACCTCATATAGTGTATGTCTGAACTGGAGGCCATGTGAGTCTCCATGCCAGAAATTGGGCTGCAGGGGTGCCCGGCATTGCCTGGACCAAATAGGCAAACACTCTACCAGTGACCTCAAATGAGTCACATCTGAATTTTGACCCCCCTAAAACCATCCTTGTGTTACCCTGATTTAGAATATATATGGGTCTGGGGTCGAAGGACAAACAAACAATGTGGCTCTTTTATATCATTCATCCATCATCCAATCCTACATTGCCCTATGAGGAGCATAGGAGCCCGGGGCTAGGCAAGTTGGTTCTGACATTTAAGATAATAGTGACCAGTCTCACTCATCCCTGAGTGTCATTACGTGAGCAATAAACCCCAACCACTCCTTGGATATGGATATAAACCTTCACTGGCTCAATCCGATTGGAGTGCCGTAATTACCCACTAAACCACCAACCGCCATAATTTTGTTATATAGTAACTTACCACCCAGTATAGTAAATGGTTTCCTGGTGTACAGGAAACCATTTGGCTTGTCACTCAGTGTAGAGTCACTCATTGGCAGAAGGAAGAGGAAAGAATGAAGGGAAGATAGATAGACGGGGGAGTGTAAAGTCACCCATAGGCAGAAGGATGAGGAATGAATTAAGTATAGAATGACAAAAGAGAAGGAAAGGAAGAAGGCAGGAAGAAAGGAAAGGACAGACACCCGAGAGCAGCACAACATCGAGTGAGTGGATGGTGAATGCCCCCACCTACCACTTATATATAGATTATTTAGGTTATCGTATTGTATCATTTATAAGAGCTCCAACATGCATGTATGTGTTGGCTTTGGTTAACTAATGGCAGCTTTCCATGCTGCTTGATCTCGGGTAGTCTCCCTTGAGGTCATGCTCTATGCCCGTGCCCTCAGTGTTCTCATTTCTCACCCCCCCGCACACAATTGTCATCCTCCATCCTCTCAGTATGCCCAAACCATCTCAATCTACCCCTGCTCATCACAACACCAGTACATTCAAGTCCCATCCTTTCTTTCAGGTTGTTAATTGCAATCCTAGTCCCCCCTTCCCCAGACCTCCTATTCAAGGACACACTAAACATCCATTTAATCATTGTCATTTCTTTATGTTTGAGCCTATGAATATCCACTTCCTTTACTGCGCGTCTCAGTGCCATACAGCATTGCACTCCTAACACATGCTAACAGGTTAGGCTAGATGAAAATACCACATGGTAAAAGAAGAAAATCAGAAACCAGTATCAGACTACAATTAGGGATGTTGAACACCATGAAAATGGGAAAATAAGTCTGATGCCAGCACAGATTGTTTCTTTAATGAATCTTACATATTTTTAATTGTGGGTACAGTACAGTGAAGTTCTACATCTGTCCAATTGATTTTGACTTGAAATCCAAATGAATGAGATTCTTTTGTTTCTTAATGACAGCTACCGTTATGAAACCATGCTTATGCCATTCATGTGGTTGTTAGAAGTGGCCCATAAGAGTGAAGCATTTGTACAGTAGTGTAGTTGTTTTTAGTTTATCCAATAAGGATCATATTAGATAGAAACTTATTATTTTGACATTGACAACCCCTGGTGCTCGATTAGTGTAAAAGAAACTAATGTTTTATTATATTCCTCTTCCATAGTTCAACTGGTATACCAAAAGAGGATTACTGGCTGCAGTTTACAAAAGCACAGAGTTGTGTATGCTTCAAGACAAGAGTGAAGACTTTCAGGTTAGCATTTGATTAAACATCAGTTGAATATGCTCGGCTGTATTGTGATCTTTAGTGCAGTGGAATCTTGATATTAATAAATGTTGTGCTCCGTATTTAGTCCTCATTCTGTTTCATTGGTAAGTGATGATGTACTGAACTGTACCATAACATCTTTTCACCAGAGTTTCCTATTGTATCATTTATAAAGCATCCTGGAGCCTTTATAAATGATAGGTAGCTGGAGCCTTGGTCATCTAATGGCAGCTTACCATGCTGCTCATTCTCTGGCAGCCTCCTTGTTTAGTCCCTTATCCCTGAGGTTGCACTCTATGACCTTGTCCCAGATCTTTTTCAGTCTGCCTTTCACAACTCTACAAGTTCCTTCAATGTTCACACTTCTCACTTTCTGCACCCAGTTTTTTATTAGTATAAATGTCCCCATGGTTGCTCTGTATATATATATATGGATTGGGTGATGAGAGAAGTAAAATCACAAGTAATGGAGAGAGGGATGGTGTTTGTAATGAATGGTGATTCATGGAATATCTCAAATTTGTTGTATGCTGATGATGCAGTGCTACTTGGAGATACTGGACAAGAGCTTGGTAGACTAGTGCAGAGTTTTGCTGATGTCTGTGAGCATTGTGCCTTGAGAGTAAATGTAGAAAAGAGTAAAGTGATGGTAATCGAGAGAGAAGGTGACTTTCAATGTGATGTTACAGTGAATGGAGAGAGACTGGAATTGGTGAGAGAGTTCAGATACCTGGTTAGTGATAGAAAAGAGGAAATTGCACAAAAGAAGTGGAAAGTAGAGTGCCACAAAGGAGGAATGTAGCTGGTGCTATGAAGGCCATGATAGAAACAGAGGCTTGAGTGTTGTAGCTGCACAAGGCTAACATGGAGTGTTAGTGCCAACTTTAAGATATGGATGTGAGACTATGGTGTGGCATGAAAATGAAAAGTGAGGAATGAGAGCAGTGGAGATGGGACTGCTGAGGAATGTATGTGGAGTACAGAGAGTGGATAGGATATGAAATAATGTGATCCGTAAAAGATGCAAAGTGAGGAAGTCTGTCGACACCAGAATCGAATTGAGTATACTGAGACAGTATGGTCATGCGGAGAGAATTGATAACAATAGAATGGTGCAAAAGATATATCAGAGCGAATTTGAAGGAGGGAGGAGGCGAAGTAGGCCAAGGAAAAGTTGGAGGGATGTGGTGAATGAGTGTGTGAAGAAGAGAGGAATGAAAGTTGGTGAGGCTAGGGGACTGACAAGAGATCAAGCTGGCTGGAGGAATGTTGTGAGAAGAAGTGCACAATCAGGGATTTGGCACCCCTTCGTAATGTGCCAGCTTCCGGATTGACTCTATCAGATATGTTTGTGTGAAGCTACAGAATGTGGCGAAAGTGTTTGGCGTATCAGATAGAGCCAGGATTCCGGATACTTGAATGATGAATGAATGGAACCATGGCCCATTGGAATGGACAGACTTTGGCTCTCTGGATGTTGCTACCCCTCATCCTGCACTAGGGTGGGAAAGGAGGTCTGGATGATATGATGATGGTGATAAATGGCAGAGGACAGGGTGACATGGAGATGGTTTGTATATGGTTACCCTTTACAGGATTATTATTATTATTTTTTTTAATTAAATAAAAACCAGAAACTTGCCTTATGATATTGCTAATTTTGTCTGAATGTGGAAGATTCTGGTAGACTTCAGTAAAAACTGACTGTACTCCATTGAGCTATAGTGCATTATTGTGGATAGCAGAGATTTAAAGTTGAATGCTTTGGTACAAGAATGGATGACACCAACTGGGTATTATAGCTATATTGAACTGAGAAGTATCATTTAGTTTTTCAGGTTGAGAGGTATTTTATGCAGAATAAATGCATATGTATTATCTGGACTGCAAGTGTTAACCCTTTGAGTAATGTGATACTTTATTTTTATTTATTTATTTACTTTTTTGCAGCTAGATGATATTAATATAGTTAGGGCATGCAGCTTTTAGTGAAGGGACCTGTGTTTTGTTATATCCATATTCTCATCACCTGTTGAACCCCTCTCATTTCCTCATTCAACTCACCATAAATTTAGTCTCATGTCTGTGACAACAACACATCTATATTTTTGAGGTGGTGTTATCACTATCATATTTTTTATGTACAGTACAGTATACTGTATCCTGTATGTGTGCAGCCATGTCTGCATATGTGTATTGTGTAGGATTGTATAATGCTTGACCCCTTATTTGTATGTACAGTACATACTGTGTCTGTGCAGTGTATACTGTACATACAAATAAGATAGTACTGTAGTAACATTGGTAGAGCCCAGGGGATTGAATAGCAAGTGAATGAGAGTGTGGCCTAGTTAATTCTGGGAGACTTGCTTGCTCTCCTTCTACTGTATCACATTTATATCTTGTTTGCTGGACCCTCCCTCACCACATTCACAGGTAGAAAGAGGTCTCTTATGTTGAGGATGGTAGATTATTGTACTTTTATTTTTTCCAGAACACTTGGGACTTCTTGAATAGACGATTATCTGATGTCCAGAAGCTTGGCAAGTGTGTGCAGATGGTAGATGGTGCTGTTGTAAATTTTGCAAATTTTACGAATGCAGGCATTAAAACAGTAAGGATTTGTGTGTTTAGTTTTGTGCTATTTCGTATATTTATGGGTACTGGTACTTTATATTTGAGCAGTATTGATACGTTCATTAAATGCTGTTCTCAGTTTTTTACATTACTATTTACAGGGTCTCAACATATTTAAGCATTATTGGTATGCTCATTAAGTACTGAGTTTAGTTTTTAACTTAATCTTTATTGTTTACAGGGTCTCAACATTATTGGACTAAACAACAGGACTCGGTAGTTGGCAGCAATTTTATTATGTTGTGTACAGTATGCAAGACATGAATTTATGAAATCTTCTATGCATTATTTTATTAGCTTTTTGTAAAATGCAGTAAAGCAGTGGTGGAGTCTATAGATAAGGCTTGCAGTAGGTATGATGATGTCTTGGTATTGAATATTAACTTCAGTGAGCTCACCATCATAGTGTCACATAAGCATTGGTGGTTAGTTGGGGACAGCCTTTTTTTTATTTTTTTTTTCCCCATGAGGTAGAGTCAGAATTCCAAAGGCTTAAATGGTGAGTGCATGAGTGTGTGGCCCATATCATTGGTAATGCTGTTGATTAGTTCTCCCATTGTCATTTCTTTTTTCTCAGTTTCTGAATGCTATCTCACCTCCGTAGTGGATAGAAGTGGAAGGATGATTTTTTGTGGGGTAGGATTTATTAATAATGTTTGTTTAATTATACTATCATGCATTATAAGTGGGTAGTAAGAACACCATATTTACTTTTCCCAAGTTTATTAACTGATTTCTGCAGTACCATATTACACATGGTAACGGGATAGCAGCATAACCCTACTGTTCTCTCATTACTGGTACTAAAAGCAACATGGACAAATACAACTATCTATCTATAGCCAGATGCCATAATCCCACAAGGGGTGGCTGTTTGAGTTAGTTGTTTGATTGGTAGGGACACTAGTCCTCCACCAATGCACTTGTTGACACTGGGGTCCACATGTATGGGTTGGTTGTTTAGTTACCACTTAGCACGGTAAATGGTTTCCTGGCTTACAGTTGTGTAAAACAAAATCGGTAATATACAGAATACCTAGGAAATGTGTGATTTTATTTTATACCTTGTCTTGAAGTTTAGGCATTCTATACAATGAAGGGTTTTCCACTTTGTCAGTAACATATATACATACCTTGGTATTTGAAGCATTTGTGGTGATTACTGATCATTGATCCAGGACTGTGGGTTGTATTTGAAATGGTTTTGCAGGTTCTGTGACTCCTCTTGCTTAGTCTTTTATTCTGCACATTACACTCGGTATCTTGTATGTCAATGATGTAAATTACAATCAAGTCGCTTAAGGCGCAGCTAATTGGTTCTGGACTGCACCCGTGCCATACAAATAACTAAACCTATGGGAAAAATGGAATTTGGTTCTAGACGTTCACCCAAAGTCCCCCTTTTCACCCCACTTTTCCCCATTTTTTCCTCACTTTACACACGCACATAGTCAAGCAGTCAGTCAATGCATGTGTTACACGTAACAATAGGCACAAAAAATGGTAGGGTGATCAGATAACAAGCGGTCTGGCTACACACTGAGTGGGGTTTGAATGGCAGGCAAGGGCTGAGGTTAGCTTTCAGGCTGCCAGGGGAATTTGCCCACATGTTTCAAACTTTGCAGCACCTGCGCCATAGATATGGTTTATGCGCATGGTTCGTTTTGGGGGGTTTGGCACCTTGCCGTGGCATAGAAGCATGTGCCATAGGCGACTTCACTGTACATTGATATCACAACAGTAAAAACAGCATACAAGAAAATGTTAAGGTCTACCTATCAACAGATGCCTTAACCCGTCCAGTCCTGACCGATTTTTTACCCAACACACCCTCAGAACCCGACCAATTTTCAACTTTTTTTTTTTTCTTTTTTCCCCCCCCCTCTCAAACCTCCGCTTTTGGTGAGAAACATAAAAAATTCATGGACAAATCGCCCTCCTGAGCTTATAAATGTTGGTACAGGTGTCAGTCAGCCGTACGTTTTCCTTCTTTCTCAGGGTACCTGGCTAAAGAAAATGAACTATGGAAGGGTTAACTAATTCAAGCCATTTTAAATTATGTATTTATTTATTTGGTACGAATTTATGTGTAGTACAAGTCTGTATTAGTTTTCACACAATAATATAGGCGATAAAAGCATTGTTCACTCACCCAAAACCCCAGCAAATGGCACCTTCCTTTACGACATTACCACCTCATCACTTCTGTTTGCTTCTCCCTCTGGCTTCTTTGTTTCTTTGACCACCTCAGAAATAACTTTCACCGTGAATTTTGTCATTGGAGAGACCGTGGGGCAACATATCTTTACTGGCCAGGTTACTGCTAACAGGTGAATTGCCCAGTGTGGGGGGGAGGGGGGGTCAGGTGGGGCCAGTCAGTATCCCCACTTGACAGCAGGTAGAGGAAGGTCTCCGACATGTGCCTACCAAAAATCACCACCGAATCTTGAAAAATGTGCAATCGACGGGCCTTGCAACTGACTGATGTACGCTGCACGTCAGTATGTCTGTCCACGGAAAAAAGTAGTGATGTCCATCGTACATCAGTGAGACTCGGTGGGTTAATCCCATATGAGATGACATCAAATGAATTTCCTCCATGTCACTCTGCTCCCTGCTATCAGACTAACCTCTCCCTTAATCCCAAAGGGGTGGCCACAAATGAATTCCTTCCATGTCAGCCTGTCTCTTTCCATCAGATTACCAGATTGCCCTCACCCCAACAGGCAAACTGTGAAATCAGTTTTTTCATTTATTTTAGGTTAATTTAGGCTGCAGGTTAGGTTGGGCTGGGATAATCTAGGTTAAGTTTAGGTTAGATTAGGCTAGGTTAGGTTAGGTTAAGTTAGATAAATGCTTAACTTAGTTTTCTTCTAAATTAAAATAACTTCACCTAAAAACAAAAAACAAATTTGGTTTTATGCCTGGTATCCCCAAAGGGCTAAGGCGTCGCCCCTGGGTAGAGGACTTTTGGATTGGAGCGTGAAGCATTTTATGACTGGATGCCCTTCCTGATGTCTATCAATGACCCTTGGCTGGATTTGATCCTCCGACCCTTCGGTCAGAGCGGAGCGCTCCAATCCACTGAGCCACAGCTGCTGCTAAATTAACCTAACCTAACTTAACACAGATTATCCCAGCCTAGCCTCCTGTTGTCTGTTATACTTTGCCCTCCCCCCACCCCCCCAAAAAAGTTAGACATTCTATAGAATACCTAGGCATTCTGTTAACCCTCATCCGCCGGGTAACATCTATACATGTCACAGTCTGGCTTCCACAGGGCCACCGGGTAGCGGCTATACACGCAAATCTCCCCACCACTGTTTGAACCAGCCGCCATGTCAACTCACCAACAAAGGATAGGGAGGGAGTCCCTCTGTATCACACAGGCAAGTGTTAGTGTGTCTCTTGCCTTTGCCAGGTGTACAATGCTTTCTTCAGGTTCCTCTTTGTCTGATTCTGTCTGTGCCACCTGTAGCCAGTTGCATCATCCACTCCTGCCAAGCCTTTTTCTATGGATACTAGAAAAGGGCTCAGTGATAGTGCCATAAGGCATGCCTTGGATGCAAAAGTGTCTAGTTTATCTAGCAGGAGTAAGTTATCACGTTGAGGGCAAAGCCATAGTCGGCGCCAAGGGCAGATGCACAAACACCTCCTCTCTCACGCCAAAAATTAGTTCTCTTCCTCATGTCATTAATCATCAGCGCAAGGATCTACAGACCTGGGGATACTTTCATTCGCAATAGGAAGAGTAAAATGGTTGTTAATTCGTTTCCCTAAGTGCTATACTTTCCGAGATATTAAAGTTTTAAAACAAGCAATTTTCAACAGTTTCCAGGAAATTGCCTGTAGTTAGGCAACGAGTGCCTTTAATATTGCCCGGCATGTGGAGGTTAAAATCCCTAGGTAAAGTATATAAGGTCAGAATGAAATAAGCTTATTTAATACTGTACTTTGCCTAAAAATGCTAGACATTGTACAGGATAACTGGGCATTCTTTACTATCTATCCATCGCCAGACGCCTCAATCCCGCATGGGGTGGCCACAAACAAATCGCCTCCATGTCACTCTGTCCCCTGCCGTTTCACTACCACACTCCCAACTCACACCCCCCTCTCTCATATACCTCTCCACTCCATCCCATCCTCGGCCTACCCCTTCCTCTCGCCCCCTCCACCTCACTCACATACACTCTCCTCGTCAGTCTTTTACTCTTCATCCTCTCCACATGCCCAAACCACCTTAACGTGTTTCTCCTGATGCTTCCCATCATGTCCTCAACCACACCACAACGCTCCTTCACTTCCTCATTTGTTAGTCTGTCTCTCCATGTGACTCCACATGCTCCTCTCAAATAACTCATTTCCACTGCTCTCACTCTTGAATTCTGTCCTTCCAACAGGGTCCAAGCTTCACTTCCATATGTCAGAGTTGGTATCACAATACTCTCATGTAACAACTTTTTCACTTCCATGCACACCTCCCTGTTTCTTATCACTGCTTTCAACGAACCAGCAACCTTCCTTCCCTGCTGCACCCTTTCGAGCACTTCACCCTCCAGACTTCCATCCTTACTCATCACACTGCCCAAGTACTTAAATTCACTCACATTCTCCATATCCTTCCCATCCAATCTCACTGTACATTCACTGGCTTCACTTCTCTCGAAGACCATCACTTTACTCTTCCCTACATTCACCTTTAGATTCCATTTCTTACACACTCTTACAAACTCATCTACCAAGCCTTGCAGCTCCCCTTCGTCTTCGCTCAACAACACAGTATCATCTGCAAACAACAGTACAGGGAGTTTCCAAACACTGCCCTCTCTCACTAGGGCCGCTTCAACATCCACTGCCCGACCTTGTATCTCTTTTATAACCCCATCCATGTACAGATTGAACAGCCATGGAGACATGACACATCCCTGTTTCAAACCAACCTTCAGATGGAAAAGATTCACTCAGTTTGCCATCCACACGCACTGCAGCCTTAGCACCCTCATACATACTCTTCACTGCCTTCAACAACTTCCCAACCACTCCATATATTCTTAATACCTTCCACAAACCTTGTCTATCCACCCTGTCATATGCTTTCTCCAGATCCATGAAGGCTGTATACAACTTCTTGCCCTTCTCTAGAAACTTTTCCACTAAGGATCTAAGAATGAATATCTGGTCTACACAACCTCTTCTCTTCCTAAAACCTCCTTGTTCTTCTCCAACTAATTCCTCAGTAATTTCCCTAACTCTGTCAATAAGTATCCTACCATATACTTTTCCTATTTCCAGGGAGGAGTACTTGGCTGCCAAGCGCAGGGCTAGAAGAGAGGTGTACAGGGCGAGGTCTGAGTCACAGAGACTTTTACTTGATAATCTGGATCATGGAGAAAGGAAAAATATGATTTTTAGGGTAGCAAATCGGGTGAAGAGGGATTGTCGGGATATTGTGGGTGAGCAGTGTGTGAAGAGTGATGATGGAGGGGTGGTGGTGAACAGTGAGGATATTGAAGATGCATGGAGGGAGCATCATAGCCGATTGTTGAATGAGGAGTTTGATTGGGATAGAGAAGGTTTGGAGCCCGCTGATCCAGTGTTTGGCCCTTGGCCTTTGATTGACGCTGCTACTGTGAGTCAGGCAATAGGCAGGATGCGGGTGGGGAGGGCGGCATGTGTGTCTGGGTTCACTGCCGAAATGTTGAAGGCCTCAGATGCTGGGGTGGGGTTAGTCACTGACCTGATAAATATGATTATATATGAGTGTGTTGTCCCAGATGATTGGCTGAAGAGTGTAGTTGTAAGTGTGTACAAAGGAAAGGGCGATGCCCTGGAAAGGGGAAATTGCAGAGGTGTGGAGCTCTTACATCAGATAATGAATGTAATGGAGAGAGTTCTAGAAGGTATGATTAGAGAAAGAGTGAATATCGATGAGATGCAGTTTGGGTTTATGGCAGGCAAGGGGACCACTGATGCCATATTCATTGTTCGACAGCTTCAGGAAAAATATATTGGAAAGAAAAGGGAATTGTATTTTGTTTTTGTTGATTTGGAGAAGGCCTTTGACAGAGTCCCTAGAGAGGTGGTGAAGTGGGCAATGAGAGAGCTGGGGTTGGAAGAGTGGCTGGTTAGGGTGGTTATGGCCATGTACATGGGTGCTCCCACACAGGTAAGAGTGAGTGGAGCTTTGAGTGATGAGTTTTCCGTGAATGTTGGTGTGCATCAGGGGTCAGTTTTGAGTCCCTTGTTGTTTATCATGGTGCTTGAAGCCCTCTCACGTGACTTCAGACTCCCATGGGAGATGCTGTATGCTGATGATTTGGTGTTGATTGCAGAGAATGAAAGGGAGGCGGAGGAAAGATTTAAGAAGTGGAGAGATGGTATGGGGTACAAGGGCTTAAGGGTAAATGCAGATAAAACAAAAGTGATGATATCTAGGGTTGGTGGCAGTACAATCAGAGGAGAGGGAGAGTGGCCATGTGCAGTTTGCCACAAGGGTGTGGGAAGTAATTCCATCTTGTGTAGTGTTTGTGATAAGTGGGTGCACAAGAGATGTAGTGGTATTAGAGGTAGACTGCGAGATGATGCTGATTTCATGTGTGTGGCGTGTCGGGGAGAGCAGGTGGAGATTGTTAGGCGTGAGAGGGTTGAACTTGCAGGTGAGTCTCTTGAGTGTGTGGAGGAGTTTCGTTATTTGGGAGACATGTTATGTGCCAGAGGTGGGGCTGGAGTTAGCTCGGTTGCTAGGGTGAGAAGTGGTTGGAAGAAGTTCAGGGAGCTGTTGCCTCTCCTGACGTTGAGAGGACTCTCCTTACGTGCTAAGGGGTCTTTGTGTGCAGCATGTGTTAGGAGTGTGATGCTGTATGGTAGTGAGACCTGGGCAGTAAAGGAAGAGGATATTCGCAGGTTTAAACGTACAGAAATGACAATGATTAGGTGGATGTGCAGTGCATCCCTGCGTGCAAGTCCTGGGGGGGCTGGGTTTACGATGGAAGAGTTGAGAGGTAGGATGGGACTGGAGTGTATTGGTGTTGTGATGAGGAGAGGTAGGCTGAGGTGGTTTGGACATGTGGAGAGGATGGGGGATGATAATTGGGTGCAGAGGGTGAGAGGTGTTAATATTGGGGGAGGGGTTGGGAGGGGTAGACTGAGAAAGACATGGGACGAGGTCATTAAGTGTGACTTAAGGGTTAAGGGACTGAACAGGGAGGCTGCCAGGGATCGAGCAGCGTGGAGAGCTGCCATTAGGTGACCAAGGCCGACGCTTGCAAGCATGTTGGAGCCTTCAAAAACGAAACGAAACAAAACGATTACACTGAGAAGGCAAATGCCCCTATGATTACCACACACTGCTTTTTCCCCTTTTCCTTTGTACAGAGGAATAATTATACCTGACTTCCAATCCTCTGGGACTCTACCCTCCTCCCAAGCCAATCTACACACCTTCCACATCCATTCTATTACTATCTCTCCCTCATGCTTCGCAATTCACCACACATTCCATCAATTCCTGGGGCTTTCCCCATTTTAACTTTCTTCATTGCTTCCACCACTTCCATCCTGGTGATTTCTTCCTCTCTTCTCACAGCCCTCCTTCTCCCTGCCATTCCCCAGCCACTTATACTTGCAATACTTTCATTCTGTGTGTTTAACAGTTCATTAAAGTGTTCTCTCCATCTGTTTACTTTTTCTCCCTTCTCCACTAGTAATCTACCATTTTTATCTTTCACACCCCCACTGACTTCATTGGCACCCTGTCTAGCTCTCTTTACCTCCTTCCAGAACATTTTCTTACATTCCCTCCACTTTGCACTCAAATTCCTTTCAAATTCCTCATCCACTCTCTTCTTATTCTCTCTTACTAATCTTTTCACCTCTCTCCTCCTCACTACATATAACTCTCTCGTCTGTCTCTCAGCTTCTTCGTCACCCCTATTCCTCATCCACTCATTATATGCCTTCTTCTTTTGTGCCACAGCCTCTCTCACCTCTTCAGTCCACCATGCTGTTCCCTGAACCCCCTTTCATCTTCTCTTCACCCCACACACCACCTCACATGCTGCACAGATTTCTTCTGTGAATACCTTGCACACACCTTCCACGTCCCTTATCTGCTCCAATCTATATTTACCCAATTGCTCCTCCACTTCCCTTTTATATTCAGCCTTTATTCCATCCTCTTGTAACTTTTCTACCCTCCTTGTAACAAATACTTCCTCCTGTCCTTCCCTTCTTCCATCTTGTTTGGATTCTGATTCTGGCCACCACTAAGTGGTGGTCAGAAAGTCCACTCCCCCAACCTCTATATACTCTTGCATCCATTACACATCTTCTCATCCTTTCATCCACACACACATAGTCAATCATTGCCTTTCATTCATTCATTCCACCGTCCTCTCTTCTCACCACTTGCCATGTATACCTATGGATCATTTTATGCCTGAAGAGGGTATTAACTACCACCAACCCACTCCCAGCACAAATGTCCACTAAAGCACTGCCATTTTCATCCATCTCTGCAGGCACACCCCACTCACCAACCACTCCATCCACCTTCTCATTCCCTACTTTTCCATTCATATCTCCAATCAGAAACACTCTGTCATTCCTTTCAAACTTTTCCAAGCAGGCTTCCACATTTGTCCAAAACTCTTCTCTCATTCTACTTACACGATCTTGCGTTGGCGCATACATGCACACAGTTGCCCACATTTGTAGTCCAACTTTCACTCTTACCCACACAATCCTTGACCCAACTGATCCATACTCTCTTATATTCTCCTTCCACCTGTTGCTCACAACAATACACACTCCCTCTTTCACCCTCTCATTCTCACCCACTCCCGTGCATATACCCCATCCATATTCCCATTCTCTCACACTCTCACCTCACCATTTAGTTTCAGTTATTCCACATATATCCACTTTTGCACCCTCAAGCACCTGTACAATCTCTCTCTTTCACCTCATCATTCATACCCCTTACATTCCAGGTCGCAATCTTTACCTCGTCCTTTGTCCGTTCCTTTTTCGTCAACATTTGGTCAGTCTTGGTCCGAGGCTTCCTGTTCGTATTTTTAGTTAGTTGTTTTTACGGGGTGGGGCACTAACCCACCACCAACCCTTTTGCACAACGTCAGTAACATATACTTTAACAGCAATCATTTCAAACATAGTTTATCTCGGAAAGATCCATGTGAAAGTGATGGGTTGTTTGGAAAACCATATTTCTTGGACGTGGCTCTGATGTAAAAGATAAACATGCAGATAAAGCACTATCTCAAACCCACGAGAGAGTGAAATCCCACCATGTAGAAAATGCAATACCGGTAATTATAATAGCTGATTACAAAAAATAAAATAACACTAAAATATTGAGCTGTAGTGTATACTGTACATACAGGAATGTTCATTTGCAAAGGGAATAACGTCCCAATTCTGCCATCACAATACTTCTGCTAATTTGAAACATACGGCCTACTGGTACTCCTACATGAATACAATATAAGACTGATGATTAAAAAAAAAATTCTGATACACAGGGTGGTCCATACATAACACTCCTCATCCACTCTGCAGATTTCTCAGGTGTAAAGCAGACAGTTCAAAGTCATCAGTGTCAATCATGTATCATTTATTAATTTCTTACTGCCACTGCCACACGTAAACCTATACCAGTAGACTGAGCCATCCCCACAACACATACTTTGTGGTTCTTTTTCATCATACTACAGTGTGAAAATCTGTATCACAATCAAACAATCAGTAACTTAGTAAACAGTACTGTCATCACTATCAGCAATTCATACAGCACTTTCTGCCATATCTAAAATACATCATGAAATAGTATTACAAAAGCTTTGTTCATTTACAGCTAATCACAAATGCATAACAGAAATGTAAAATGACAAAATCGCATCCAAAAAAGTTAAAACTATATCACACAAGTATAACTCCAGGACTTATTTCCTCTTGTGCTAATTGAATGTGCAGTACTACCACAAACAAGAATTTATCAACACTTCCCTGCTGGCTGTGACAGTGTATGGTGTTACATGAAGAAATTGCATATACAGTAAATGATGATGATGATGTGGCCCCTAGTGGATTGCAAGGTTAAGCTGCTCTCTTCCTGCAGCCCACCATCCTCCTTTTGGACAAGGAGGGAGCTGAGGGACAACTGTATATAAGGCAGTGCTGCCCAATTATATTGGTGTTACTATGTGAAGAAATTCCTCTCCAACACCATATGGGATAGACAATAGTACGAAGTAGACAACAGAAAAGTATATGCAATTAGGTGACCAAGGCTGATACACGCAAACATGGTGGAGCCGACATAAACAATACGGCAGGGTTGGATGAGGTAGAGAAGGATAGATTTTGGGATGACTTAATACGTGTAGTAGGTGGTATGGGGTATGATGAGATAATGGTTTTGGGAGGGGATTTAAATGGTCATGTGGGTGAAGCAGCTCAAGGTTATGAAGGAGTACATGGGGGATGTGCATATGGTACGAGAAATGCGGAAGAGGAAAGAATACTCGAGTCTGGGGAGGCAATGGACCTGATTGTGTGCAACACACATTTTAGAAAAAGAGTGAGTAGGTTGATTACGTACAAGTCTGGGGAAAATAGCAGTCAGATAGATTATTTTCTGGTCAGGAGGGTTGATAGGAGGTTAGTGAAGGCTGTTAAAGTTATAGGAAGCGAGGAGTGTGTGCAGCAGCACAAACTTTTGATTTGTGACATGGCGCTTAAAGAACGAGTGATGAGGAGGAGGACATATGTACCTAGGAGGAAAATATGGAGGCTGGAAAACCAAGCAGTAAGGGATCCCTTCTATATTGAGATGAGGAAAGTGGTGGCTGAATAGGGAGCCACAGACAGAGGCATTAATGAACAATACAGAGCCCTTAAGAACAACCTCTCGAGAGTTACTGATGCAATATGCAGCTGGACAAGAGGCCCACCAAGACATAAAGTAACTTGGTGGTGGGATGAGGGTGTAGAAGCTGCAGTTAAGGAGAAAAGAAGGCTTTTCCAGGAATGGAAGAAGGGTGGTAACAGGGAGGAATACTCGGCTGCCATGCGTAGGGCTAGAAGAGAGGTATACAGGGTGAAGTCTGAGTCACAGACTTTTACTTGATAACCTACATCATGGGGAAAGGAAAAATATGATATTCAGGGTGGCAAATCAAGTGAAGAGGGATAATTGGGATATTGTAAGTGAGCAGTGTGTGAAGTATGATGAAGGAAGGGTAGTGGTGAACAGTGGGGATATTAAAGCTGCATGGAGAGAGCATTATAGCTGGTTATTGAATGAGGAGTTTGACTGGGATAGGGAAAGTTTGGAGCCAGCAGATCCAGTGTTTGGCCCTTGGCCTTTGATTGATGCTGCTACTGTGAGTGAGGTAATAGGCAGGATGTGGGTGGGGAATGCAGCAGGTGTGTCTAGGTCGACTGCCAAAATGTTGAAGGCCTCAGGAGATATTGGGGTGAGGTTAGTTACTAACCTGATAAATATGATTACACTATATATGAGTGTGTTGTCCCAGGTGATTGGCTGAAGAGTGTAATTGTAAATGTGTACAAAGGGGAGGGTGATACCCTGGAAAGAGGATATTATTGAGGTATAAAGCTCTTAGATCAGATTATGAAAGAAATGGAGAGAGTTCTAGAAGGTATGATTAGAGAAAGAGTGAATATTGATGAGATGCAGTTTGGGTTTATGCCAGGCAGGGGGACCACTGATGCCATATTCATTGTTCGACAGCTTCAGGAAAAATATATTGGAAAGAAAAGGGAACTGTACTTTGTTTTTGTTGATCTGGAAAAGGCCTTTGATAGAGTCCCTACAGAGGTGGTGAAGTGGGCAATGAGAAAGCTTGGGTTGGAAGAGTGGCTGGTTAGGGTGGTTATGGCCATGTATGTGGGTGCTCGCACCCAGGTAAGAGTGAATGGAGATTTGAGTGATGAGTTTTCCGTGAATGTTGGTGTGCATCAGGGGTCAGTTTTGAGTCCCTTGTTGTTTATCATGGTACTTGAAGCCCTCTCACATGACTTCAGAGATGGACTCCCGTGGAAGATATTGTATGCTGATGATTTGGTGTTGATTACAGAGAATGAAAGGGAGGCAGAGGAAAGATTTAGGAAGTGGAGAGATGGTATGGGGCACAAGGGCTTAAGGGAATATGCAGATAAAACGAAAGTGATGATATCTAGGGTTGGTGGTGGTGTCGTCAAAGAAGAGGGAGAGTGGCCATATGCAATTTGCCACAAAGGCATGGGAAATAATTCCATCTTGTGCAGTGTTTGTGATAGATGAGTGCACAAGAGATGTAGTGGTATTAAGAGGTAGACTGCGAGATAATGCTGATTTTGTGTGTGTTGTGTGTTGGGGAGAGCAGGTAGAGATTGTTAGGTGTGAAAGGATTGAACCTGCTGGTGAGTCTCTTGAGTATGTGGAAGAGTTTTGTTATTTGGGAGACATGTTATGTGCTGGAGGTGGGGCTGGAGCTAGCTCGGTTGCAAGGGTGAGAAGTGGTTGGAAGAAGTTCAGGGAGCTGTTGCCTCTCCTGACATTGAGAGGACTCTTCCTATGTGCTAAGGGGTCTTTGTATGCAGCATGTGTTAGGATTGTGATGCTGTATGGTAGTGAGACCTGGGCAGTAAAGGAAGAGGATATTCGCAGGCTCAAACGTACAGAAATGACAATCATTAGGTGGATGGGCAATGTGTCCCTGCATGCAAGGCCTGGGGGGGGGGCTGGGTTTACGATCGAAGAGTTGAGAGGTAGGATGGGACTGGAGTGTATTGGTGTTGTGATGAGGAGAGGTAGACTGAGATGGTCTGGGCATGTGGAGAGGATGGGGAATGATAATTGCATGCAGAAGGTGAGAAGTGTTAATATTTGGGGAGGGGTTGTGAGGGGTAGACTGGGAAAGACATGGGACGAGGTCATTAAGTGTGACCTCAGGGTTAAGGGACTGAACAGGGAGGCTGCCACAGATCGAGCAGCAAGGAGAGCCGCCAAGGCCTATGTATGCAAGCATGTTGGGGCCTTCAAAAACAAAACGAAACAAAACAAAATGATGCAAAACTGACATTCGGTGAGGAACAGAAATATTCTTAAACTCAATGCTGTCAGGGAATTGTCGCTGAACTTTAGCTCATGATACAGTAATACATAACACCTAAATCAATCTTCCCCACTAAAGAAATGACCTGTTGAACTTATCATCCTCTAGCAGCTCGAGCTTTTATTAAAACCTCATGATTCCCTTGCCTCTCATACTCTAATATATTCAAAGCTGCCTGTCTAGGTCCTGCTACACATCCACTGCAGAATGTCCATGGATATTTTCATCATTATTTTCTTCTAGCTCTGTCTTTATTACAATCTCTTTAATACTTGTCTCTCATCTAAAATATTCAAAGTTGCTAGTCCAAGGTCTTCTACACATTCTTCCTAATGTTTGTGGCATGTCCTTTAGTATTTTCATAATCATTCTCTACTGGCTCAGTCTTCACTACAACCTCACTAATCCTTTGTTTCTCACCCTCTAAGATATTAATAGCTGCTTCTCTAAGTTCTGTTGGGCTCATAACATAATCTACAATCCTAGGAAATGAAGCAGCTTTTTTACACTGCCTACCTGGGTTTTTATTCTCCAAGGTTTCAAGCCACTGAGGAACACAACGATTTCTGTGAGCCATTTTTTGACACTATACTTATTAGAATTATAGAATGCATATACAGTGTCTGGTGATACTATACCTACTGCAACCATACAATGCACATAACAATTAAAAGTAACTCCTTCTTTATGACAACATACAAAGTTAAAAGATATATAATATACACAAGCACAGTATATCTCAAATAGTTGCTTAAGAATATGACAGGGTTCAGGTGCTGACATGTATGGTACAATGCTTAATAATTTGTGCCAGAATCTAACAAAACATAGACAATCTTATCTAAAGTAATTATATAAAAAATCAGTGGCTGGGAACACATACTGCTTTGTAATAAGTGTCACTTTGTTATCTTGGTTACAGTTGCATATAACTTGGACTGGGATTAATGATAGTTGATCATTAGTGAAAATATTGTCTTGGAACAATTCTCTTCCTCTCTTTAAGCTGTCTGACATAAAGTGAGGGCAGACACCATGAGTCATTTTTCCACAGTGTTCACCTCTGTAATTAAGGCCTTTGAGTCTGTGATAGATTACTTTCCCCACTGTCCTGGGATACAAGGCGACTGCATCATCCAGGTTACCACAGTTGCCTCCACAGGATTCCCTTGGTACTCATTTTACCTACCAACCCACAGAGGGTGAAAGGACACTAAGAGTTCAGTGGTTCCAGCTGCCTGCACTAGGATTCAAACCCTAGCTGTTGACCTGGCAGCTTTGTAGCCAGCAATGCTAACCACTCAGCCACAACAGAGGTCCTGAGTTAATGTGAAATAAACTTGATACTATGACTGACTACTGCAGATTCTAACATAAACCAGAGTAAAATAAAACATATGTCCCTGGACTAACTGGATTATTCCAGTCATAGCTTTCAAACCTATGTCATGAACTACTAGTATGAGGTGAAACATGTGCTAAACTTTTAAACCCTCAAATGAAGGTGATTTCCCTGTGGTAGGTAAAATCAGTTATGTTAGCCAGAGCAAATACTTAAGTTGTCAGGTACATTTTAGTGCTTAACTGAGGTAGTTCATAAGCACTGGATGATGGGGGTCTTGCTGTGACAAGAAAATGTGTATTACCACTGGCAAAAATGCAGTGGCTATTGTCAGTACACTTCAGAATATCAACATACAATTCTTAAGTGAACTTCAGTGAGAAAACTGTATGATGTCTACAAGATAAAACTCAACATAAGCAACTTGAGTACGATATTTGTAGACGAAACACCTAAACACCGTATTCAGCAGCCTTGGGCTTTACCGTGGAAAAAACTGTAGCTAGCTTGTTTTCATCTGATGTGAATGGCCACCCTCATGACTTGAATTCTAAGTCATGGTTGCATGAAATTCAATGAACCATATCATTCTTGAGATGGTCATGAGTATCCTTCGTTACTACTGTTTAATCTAACCTGACAAAGCTTCCTAAAGCTTTTCAGGTCAGGTGATGGTGAAGTGTTTTCATATTGGAGGGTTGATCTGACTACTAACCAAGAAGACTCACTCCTACCTTACACCTATTGCTCACTGAAATCCATGCAACTACAATTATGCAAGTTGTGGGAATGCCTTGTTCTACCACATTAAACTTAATAAATTAGCTCATAAAAATTGGTGATCAGACAGATACTGTGTACAATTACTCCAAGTCAACAAAGTGGCACTATACTTACACTGTACTGTTATCTCTCTCACTCAACATGTAATAATCACCCCATACATAATATACAAAAAAGTGTACACACAGAATTCTTTGTTGTCTTTCAGTAAATACCTACTGTAAAATAACTTAAAATGTGCATACAGAATTCTTCTCCATGTTTTAATCAATACCTAAAATAATACCGGTACTTGAAATAATCTTAAGTACTGCCAGATGTTAAGGTTTAACATAGCTACAACACAACCATAATAGCACAATATTTCGGTATATACAGCTAACATTGACACCAATATCCAAGAGCTTCCCAAAAAGGTGGTGTTCATACAGCTACCAATTCTAATAGGCTTACAGTGAAGCCCCACATTTCACACCTAACTGGTTCTGTGAAAAGTACCGCAAACCATGAAAATGCTGAAGTTGGGGCATTGATTCTATGAAAAATAAGCTAATTGGTTCCGGGTCCCACGCCAACTCCCCCTAAAACCCATTTATGCAATGTAAAATTTACTGATCACACCTGAAAAGAAACTAGTATTAATACAAAGTACATAATAGGCAAATGAAGAAGTGAAAGAACACTGTGCAGTGGATGTGGATGTGATTGAGAAAATTTGGACATGTGGAGAGAATGTAGAATGAAAGACTGACTAAGAAGGTGTATGTGGGTGAAGTGTAGGGAGGGAGGGAGGGGGAGACCGAGGATGAGGTGGAGGGAGGGGGAGACTGAGGATGAGGTGGAGAGATGGAGTTGAGAGATATATGAAGGAGGGGGGAGTGAGTTGTGGGGAGGGCAGTCAAACGGTGGGTGACAGAGCGCCAGAGCGACTTGGAGGCATTTTGTCTGCAGCCATCCTTTGCGGGATTAGGGCATCGGGCTATAGATAGATAGAGACGTAATAGGCAAGGAAACTCATTTGGAAGGCTAGAATGAGGTTGTTACTTGGCAGTTCCAACCTCCTACCATCACCTTTCTTACCCCCAGGACTGCCTCTCAAACCTCCAGAGTAGCAGCAAGCCACAGTGCGAGAGTAAAACCAGGAACATGAATGGCAAGGCACCCACGAAAAAAAAAAGAGAGAGAGAGAGAGAGAGAAAGGGGGGGCTTAGGGAGCAGGTATAAACACACAATGCATGCAGCATAGCAGGTCTGCAGCAATGGCGGCAAACAAGTGACAATTGCTTTCCATGTGCGCAGTTTGTTTATGTTTTTCTCACTGTGAATGGAGGGGTTTTTGTTCGAAACCCGGTGCCACCAATAACCATGAAACGGCAAACGATAATGCCACTAACTGCGGGGCTCCTCTGTATGTGCAATATCCTAGGTAGAATGGGAAACTTTATATCACCTTTTCTATAGTGATTTACTCTGCATATTAGCCCTTAACATTCTCTTGTATATTATTTGTATTGTCTTCTGTCTGTCTATTGTCAGATGCCTTACTCCTGTAACGGGTGGCCTACAAACAAATCGTCTGTGCCAACCTCTGTCTGCCATATGGCTGACTTCCCTCAAACCCACACCCTCTCTCATATGCCTCTCCACTCCATCCCTCAAATAATCCTTGGTCTATCCTCTCCCCTCTGCCTCTACCTCACCCACATGTTCCTAGTCAGTCTCTCTATTTTCCATCCCCTCCACATGGTCAAACCATCTCTAGAGTATTTCTCTTTACACTTTCAGTCACATCCACATCAATATCCCAATGCTTCTTTACATCCTCTTTTGTCTGTTTTAATACCGAAATATCCGCATCACTAACAAACAAGAGGATATCACTAATATACACGAGGATACTTACTTGTAATGTTCAGAATAAATCACAAAGAAAGAGGTATTACAGTATCTCTAAAAGCCACTTAAAATATGACTATGTCTTGTGGATATTTTGCCACAAGATTGCCTCTTGTATTTTATCCATTCCATCCTCATCTTTCACTACAATATATTACAAATTACTTCTGTCAGAACATTAGTACTCTAAATATTCTGTGACATCTTGGCTTGAAGTTCATGCAATTGGCTTGAAGTTCATGCATATGTCCATAATTGCTGTTTAAAATGACACCCTATCCAGTAAATCCCTATGTCTCTTATACCTGATCTGGATCCTGCTCTATACTTCAATTCATGTATGTACCTCACCTCATCCATAGGTGTGGAAAATGATGATGATGTATGAATGTTAAAGAACAGATAATGCAAAAGTAATACTGGTAAATGTGACTTTACAAAGCAATATTACTTGCATCTTGAACTATAAGTGATACAAGTGCCAGAGAGTCCTGTTACCTTATACTACTAACTACTATGAGTCACAGTAGTGACTTGCAGCCAGTGGGCACTTGAACAATTGAAAGGGTTATAGTAAAGGTTCCACCATATTTTGAGTATTTTCTTTAACTTATTCAGCACACTTCAGGCACATGAAGGTCATCAGCTAGATGGCAAATCTTTTCAACAACAAACCCTAGTTTTCAAGAACTGTTACCATGGTGAAACCTAATTTATTAAAATTTTCTGTGCATATCATGTGCCAGCCCTAGATGATTAATAGATATATAAAAATGTAATGTTAGGAATGCATGTAGGACCACTGATTTACCACATTCCTTAGTCATTCATGAATACAGACACCTTTACTCCATCCTTAAGTGGTTAAAGAAGGGGTTGGGATGATGATGATGATGACAATGATGATGATACACATACAAACAATAGCAGTATCTACCTATCACCATCTCATGTTCACAGCAGATATGTCTCACATCAACACATGCACAGTATGTGCTCTAACTCTCTGTTCTTTCCAGCATCAACAGCTCCACACTTCTTTTTCAAAAAAAAAAAAAAAAAAAAAAAAAAAACTTCCAGTCACATGCTTCTGCAATAGACTGAACATGGAATGCCGAACAGTGATTTAGACCTTTGAATGGTATATTGTATTTCAGCGGTACAGTATGGAAAATCTCCACCACTCAAAGGGGGTGACCAGCCAGTGAAAAAACGTACCATAACCAGACATATTTAAACTACATTCCTTCCAGTATACGCTGAGTGTTTGGACGTTGGCCTTTCCGGGGATTCCCCCTTCCAAATCAGGCCCAACACACATCACTGTGTCTTATAATTATGTCAGCTATTGACTGCTTCTAAATTAATTTCTATATATTTACCTCTCTAATAAGGCAATTTAGTATATGAATGTATCTTTTTTTTATAATAGCAATGATTTTGTGTAAATACAACAATACTTGGCAGCGTTGCTGTCTGACGTTGCTTTCCTCTGAGCTTGGGGACAGGTGACACGGTCAGGGATGACCGTGCTAATCCAAAGGTCAGGTCACTTACCTTCTGGCTGTCACCCAAGATGGAAGCTATCCATGCTACTCATCCTCGTGTGCTACACAGTCGACAGAAGAAACTTATTTACAATGTAAATAAGAACTTTTTAGAAGAAAAATCAAATAGAGGACCTACAATTGCACCATTTTATTATACAGGGAGAGAGAGAGAGAGAGAGAGAGAGAGAGAGAGAGAGAGAGAGAGAGAGAGAGAGAGAGAGAGAGGCTTCTCCAATTTGAATAATTCATCACACCGTAAAGCCTTATTATATAAATAAATCTACACAAAATTTATAACATTCCTTTTATTATGCAGAGAAAGAAAGAGATAGAGGCTTCTCAAATTCAAATAATTCATCATACTGTATAATCTTATTAACACAAAATGTACAGCGTTCCTTTTATTATGCAGAGAGAGAGAGAGAGAATCTGATAACTGACCCCGTAGGAAACTGACCCAGTAATCCGACAACTGACCCTGTATGAGGTTTGGCAGAGTCGCAAGAGGGGGAACCCCTGGAAAGGCCAATGCCCAAATGCTCAGCATATACTGGAAGGAATGTAATCTAACAACAAGAAGTACAAAAGTACGATATAGGCAAATAAACAACACTGCATGTGATATTACATATATGCACAATGGGCAGTATGGAATGGTAAAGAATACTGAATGAGACGACATATTCCAGTTCATTAATATACAATGGCTTGTATTCTGAGATGCTTTGGAGATGTCTCATCACCTCCTCCTTAGCAATTTATTCTGCACATTACACCTAAATATCTTCTAAGTTACTGATGCAAACTATGTTATTAAAATGATAAGAACAAAAAAATTATATAAAAAGAACTGAGGGGAATCATACTAAGTAAACTGCTGAGGAAGAGATGCTGCAAAGCTTCCTGTGCCACTTAGAAAATGGCCCAGTGACATTTTACAATGAAACACTCTAAAGATGACATTTCACACAAGGGTAAAAGAAGATCTCGTGTTTGGGAAGAATTTCACTTTACAGTAGTTAAGCCTCAGAGGTCAAATTTTGTATCATGATATACAGGTGTTCCATATACAATGCTCTTCCACTCCATCAGACAACTTCACATGTGTTGTGGGGATGGCTTAGGGAGTCTTTTCAATGTTTACCCATCATCATATACTCATTTCCTACTCCCAGTGCCACAGTCATGCCCTCACCAGCAGACTGAGACATCCCCACAACCTGTAAGATACCATCAGGCAAGTTTCCGGTGAAGCGCTATTTATGGACCACCCTGTACATACAGCTGCCTTGAACATAAGTGTTAGAAGGCGGAACTACCATATCTCTCGTATTGTTTAGTTTATGGAGGCACCTACATTCTTGCATACATTGGTCTTGGTCACCTAATGGTGGCTTTCTACACTGCTTGATCTCTGGCAGCCTCCTATTCAGTCCCTTAGCCCTGAGGTTGCACTCAGTGATCTTGTCCCAGGCCTTTTTTTTGGTCTGCCTCTTGCAACTCAACCCCCAATGTTCACAATTCTCACCTTCCACACCCAACTGCCATATTTTTACTCCAATATAAAAGTGGGGGGGTTTTGTACTTCACAACAATATCCTTTTCATTGCCTCTTATGACAGCTAGGTAGAGAATGTATGGGTGGTATTCAATTTCAGTAATTTATGGCCTAAAGGCATTTAAAACATACCATAATTACTAACAAGATTTACCTAGTATACAATATAGTATTGCACTAATATGAGGTCTGGCAATGACTGAACTTCATAATACTGGTGCCTGTTCAAGTTCAGGTGTAAAATTGATCACTGTCGGCTAATGTTTTTAGATGTTGTGCATGCTGTAATCGTGGTGAATAGCAGAATGACAGTGAATAATGTGAAAATTTAAAATCCATATTTTACATCAGACATAAGGGAAAGATTTATTTATTTTTTCATTCATCATCTACTGTGCTGCCCCACATGAAGTGCAGAAGCCTGGGGCTTGGCAAATTGGTCCTGATATATAAGATGAAACTGACCAGCCTCAGTCATCCCTGAATGGCATTATGTGAACAATAAACCCCAACCACCCTTTGGATATAAACCTGCACTGGCTCACTGATTAGCAAACCTTAATTGCCCACTAATACCAGGGGCCATAATTTGGTTATACAGTTACTATCCAGCATAGTAAATGGTTTCCTGGTGTACAGGAAACCATGTGGCTTGTCACTAAGTGTAGAGACACCCATAGACAAAAGGAAGAGGAAAGAATGAGTGAAAGAAAGACAGAAGAGGAAGGATGGAAAGAAGGAAGAGAGGAAAGGGCAGGCACCCGAGAGCAGCAGTACATCAAGTGAGTGGATGGTGAGTGCCTCCATCAACCACAAAAGTTATTTACAATAAAAGTCCTGTAATCCGAATGGCAGGGGACCGACGGTCTTTCAGTCTATTGTGTTTTTCGGACTATTGTGAGAACACTTTGAAAACATTAGAAATATGAACATGACCATTAAATAAACACTTAAAATGATGTGGGTTATTGTTTTACTCACTGCAAATGCAGAGAATTGTAGATGAATAGTTGCAGGCAGGTACATCCACGTCCAAGGGCAAGTCCAAGCCAGATAAATCCTTTGATAAAGTCAGAAAAATTAAGAAAAAGCCCAGAAAAACTAAAAAAAAAAAATTTGCCTTGAAAAATTCGGAGTATTGGGATATTCGGATTATTGGTGGTTGGATTGGAGGACTTTTACTGTATAACACTTTATAACTCTCTAAGTGGACTAGTAATAATTTGTAATGGCATCTTTCCAGATATAAACACTGGTATAAGAAAATTAACCCTTTGAGATTTTCGGCCCTCCGCCGATTATGTCTGTGCTGTTTTCAGCTGGGTGCACATACAGCGCACTGTTGCGCAGCGATATTTGTACTTAATCGGCCACTGTACACTACCTTTTTATGGTAGAGTAATGAATGTGGTACCGTTTTAAAGCTGAATAGTTGCTCTTTATTGTAGTATGGGTGAAAAAGGTAAATAAAATACCATAGCTAAAAGGCCAACAGGACGAGTAGAAGTTTGCCAAAAAGGAAAAATCGCACACCCTTCCGTAGTAAAATATTTGTTTAAAAAAAAAAGTATCAGAGTTACGGAAAATTTGATAGCACCATGTCAATCTACAGTAAATTTCCTTTCTATTGATATATAGGTTATGGAAATTTATGTTAGTTTTCATAGAGAAAAGTGAAAACTCTCGCTGTCATGCTGGCAAATATCCATACTGGTAATACCGATATTATTCATGGTAAAAACCTATTTATTATGCATACCTATCTGATGTACTCATCACTGCAAAAACAAATAGTTGGAAAAGGATAAACACGATAGTGTATGTGGAACAAGGGCAAACAGGAGATGGAAGACATGCAAAAGAAAAATATTGTTTCGTATGACTCAAATTCGAGTCATCAGAATCTCAATGGATGGATTTATGATGACTTGAAATTGCGCCATTGGAACCTCAAAGGGTTAAGTTCACCAGGCACATCACCTTTACCTTATATATGAGTGTCTAGCTGGCATTTCACATTCCTTCTTTTCCAGTGATTAGTTTGAAGAAACTTTACAGTGTTCAAAGAACACTGACATGAAAAATGGTTAAGCAACCTACCATAGTTTGTTTTTATGTCTACCTTTTGGTGCTCTTCCACTTTCATAGATCTTTTTACCCTTTTTTTTTATCTCCCTTTTCGCTCCATAAATCTAAACACTTATCATTTTCGGTTTTATCTTTGTTTTTTGTACAGCATTGGCCAGATGAATTCAACCTGATATCGACCCCTCTACCTAGTTATTTTCTGAGCCAGCTCTCTATTAACACAGTACCTTTACATCTTAAAGTAAGCACACACCACCTCATCACACTTTAAATGCTAACCCCTTCAATCTAATGATGTGTTCTTATGCTTTATCCTTACAATCTCCACATGAATTTATTCAGGTCACATTTTTTCAAACTGGAAGGGTTAGATACTGCCCTTATCACTGCCTTTAATATGAGAGTTCTTTCCTAAGCTGAATGAATCATCTGGAGGTAGCAAGAATAAACTGAAAAATGATGGTACTGTATTGTAGTGGCTGAATGTTACCAGGCTCCAAACTGGATTTCAATGATGCTGGTGATAGCTGAGGGTACTGCTTTAGAACACGGTGTAGGTATGGGTCAGGTCTCTGCAGAGCGATTCCGTAATAATCATGGATGTCATTGTTATTCTTTCCTTTGTGCAAACTCATGGTGATATCATTCAGTTGCCTGTCTCCTGCAGTTCACCAATTCTTTTTTTTTTAGAGGGTGGGAACTGAAGGATATTTGTATACCAAGTACCAGAGCCACCCAGTTACAGCATACCAGTGCAACTGCAAGAGATGTCCCTCTATAGGACTTCAAAACAATCTACATCTAAATGTTACCATACTCCAAACTGGATTCCGACGATGATGGTGAAAGTTGAGGGTACTGCTCGGGAACAGGGTGTAGATAAGGGTTGGGTCTCCTTATAGGTATCCCATAATAATCATCAGTGTCTTCTGCTGAGGTGTCACCTCCTCCCCAGTCCAAAGCCGTGGCGGCACGATCGTTGATTATCTGCTTCACCTCCTGTATGGACTCGTTCAAGGACCACAGCTGGCACAGCAGAGACATGTCCAACTGTCGTAGACCAACCTACCATGCAAAAAAGAAAAATTACCATCATCATCCAATCTCTCCCCTCCCCCCCAACACACACACACTTACAGATGGGGTGAGGCAGGATCCAGGGAGCAAGAAAAAACCTGACAGGAGAAACTAACCAAAAATCACCCACAATTCAAGCTCCCAGAATCCTGAATCCACCTCACAGACCTAAACATAGGCTACACACTTATATGCTTTATATCATCTGTCAGCTAGAATCTGTCTGATAATACCACCGAAGTTATTACTAGCTATCTAATGCCAGATGCCTTAATCCCATTAGGGGTTGCCACATATTGCTTTGTCCTCTGCCATTTGGCTGCCCTCTCTCCAACCAGCACACACCCTCCTCTTTATATCTCTACATTTCATCCCTCACCTCATCCTTAGTATCTCCCACCTCCTATCCCCCTCCACCTCACTCACCACTCTTCTAGTCAAGTCTTTCATTCTTCATTGTCTCCACATGGCCAAACCATCTCAAACTATGTCTCAACACTTTTAATCTCTTTCCCATTTACACCACAACATCTCCTTATTTCCTCATTTAGCTGTCTGTCGCTCCAGGCGATTCCACATGCTTCTCTCAAATAACTAATTTCCACTACTCTCATCCTTGACTTATGTCCTTCTAACAGGATCACACCAGTCTTTAAAGCATCTAGTACAGCACCATAATTATAACTGTAGCTACATGATAAGGAAACTCATTCAGAATACAGGCCACCAAATAAAACTGGCAGAGTTGTACACTGGAGGAAACAGGCATATCTGATTTACAAGAAACAATGAAGCTGAAACAGGAAATTTTTCTGTATTAAAAAGTTGTCTTAGTATAAAAAAGGGTTAATTTATAACAAGGATTTATTGTACCTACAGTGCTTACTTCAACAACAGTTTTTTACTCCAAGTACTGGTCTTAAAAACTCACTTGTACTGCTCAAATCTCTCGACTATTTTTCTCCATTCAGTATACAAGCAGGGACAAAAGTCTGCCTACTTTTCCTCTGTGTCTATTTCACACTTAAAGCAGGTTTGACAATTTCCTCCCTGGCTCATCGCATCAAAGAGAATCATCTATGGACACAGAAACAGACCATGTCTCAACTACAGATTATTAGCGTGAATAACATTATGCCAAGTAGGAGTGATGAAATATTAGGCAAACTCTTGAATCCCCTGTACCATATTATGAAAGGAAGATCTCAAGGAAGACAGCATTTTAGATGGAGGGATGAAGTTGAGAGAGATGAAAAAACTTGGACTGAATGAAGAAAATGCACTTGATACAGACTACTAGAGATGACAAAAAAGAGCAGCTGACAGCTAGCAGATGGACGAGGTAAAGAAGTATCATAAAATGAAATTGCTCACCATCTCCCGCCTTAACACAGCCAGCTGTGAATCTAGGTTAGATGGTCTGCGTTGGCGTGTGGGTTGGGAGACGTGTGCAGGGCTGAGTCTGGGGTTGTTGCCAGCAATAGAGCCTGGGACGGGTGGGCTGGCACGTGGGCTGTGGGGTTTGGTGGCTGACCCACCCCCAACCACATTTCCCCCTCCACCTCCAGTCCCTCCCCCACCACTAACACCTCCTGCACTCTGCGTGCGAGGTGAGGATGAGTGGCTCCGTGGCGAGGACCTTGGGGTGAAGCCTTGGATAGCCCCATTGGCATAGTATGGTTCAAAAGCACTCGCTCCGTAGCCAATTCCGTAGTGTGAACGTGAAGAATCTGTTCGGTCCCCTTGAATTTCAGCCCTGGCAGGGGAACTGTAACACTCGGTGTTTGGTTTGACTGGAGGACTGTAATGTTCTGTAGTAGGCTTGACTGGAGGGCTGTAGCATTCCGTATTAGGCCTGACTGGTGGGCTGTAGGACTCAGTATTAGGTCTGATTGGTGGGCTGTAGCATTCTGTATTAGGTTTAACTGGGGGGCTATAGTGCTCTGTATTTGGCCTGACAGGTGGGCTGTAATGTTCAGCACCGGTACCAGTTTTGACTGGGGGAATGTAGGGATCATAACTGGATTTCACTGTAGGACTGTACCGATCCGACATTAGCTTGACTGGCGGGCTGTAACATTCCACACCTGATTTAACTGTTGTGCTAAAGTGTTCCCCACCAACCGTGCTTCCAAGACCACCAGCATTTGCAATGTCCTGCTTTCCAGTAAATGATAACAGCCCACTTAAGCTCTTAGGTAATGGTGGTAGCCCTTGTATGGAAGTCATTGTGATTAACTGCTGAATTCCTATAGAGTATTACCACACTGCTATATTCCAACAGTATTTTTCTCACTTGTACACTCCTACAGAGTACAGTATTTTTCTCCCTGGTAAATTTCCATAGAGCGATTTCTCACTGCTAAGTTCGTCTAAATTCCTATGAACTATTTTTCTCGCTGGTTAACTTCTGTTGGGTATTTTCTCATAATTAATTTCTATTAAGTACTACTGTATAAGTACATTTCCAGAGAATTTTTCCCACAATCAAACCTTAAAGTACAAAGATTTTTCTATTTCTCCACAATCAAGAAAATACAAAGCTTCTGTATTTCTTAAAATAGTGCTTTCCTATTTCTCCACAATTATATCTTAAAAATACAAAGCTTTTCTATACAGCACAAATAAAAAATAAGTGGGTTTTTGAACATTCAACCCCTGAACCCTGTCATAATATGTCAGTTATAGAAAACACATTATATTTAGAGTTTTCAAAGTCTGTCTTTGAGTTCTTGTTGTATGCATCATAATCCTTTTCTTCTGTGCTTTATCACGAAGTATTTCCAAGCCTGGAAGACAAAGTTGGGTAACAAATTACAGTAATGGCATTCATTGCATTATTAGATTCAGTACAGACTCCAGTCCAAAATGCCTGGGGTAAATGCTTCATGGAAAACAGAATATTTTGGAAAGCACAAGCATGTAAGAAAAGAGTACGGTACAGTACCATGTAATATAAGGTGTTTTGTATTAGCTAGTAATTCATTATCTGTTCTTATATATACTCACAAAAACCACTTTGCCTTCAAATATCCATTGATTGTGTAAGGACTGGCACTATCAATACCTGTCATTAAAAAAAAAAAAAAAAAAAAGGAAGAAGAGAACTTTAACCCCTTACTTGAGGTCTCCTGGCCATGATTGTGGCTTTATGGGTACGAGTCTCCTGGCCATGATCGTGGCTTTCCTATTTGCAAGGGAGATTTTAAACTGTGGTGAGAAGCTGGTGAATGTTATCAGTATTTCTCTCAATATTTACTCATTTCCTGGGTATTAGACAATCCAGTTGAGAAGACATAAACACAGATTAATGATTTAGGTTAGTAGGGATGTTTCTCAATCATTTTGTTTACAGAAATGCATTTATTTGTAACACCACAAACCACCTGCTATGCAACTTCCCATCATTATTATGACTTTTTTTTTTTTTTTTTTATGCATGGAAGAAGGAACCAAAGGCCACGGGCCTGCATACTGTTCCTTCCAAGAAATAGCAAAAACAGTACAAAAGAGAGCCAAATTCAAGATCCGTTCAATTCGAGACCCCTGGACACACTGCGTTTGAAAGACTGGAGATCATAGGAAGTAGGAAATACAGACAGAGGAAGACAGTTCCAGAGTTGACCAGTTGCATAAATAAAAGACTGGGAGTAACGGTTAACTCTTGCATTAGAGAGTTGGACAGAAAAGGGATGAGAGTTTGTTGCTAGACGGGTACTATGTGCCTGTCGTAGAGGTGGAGGGATGCAAGCAGACAGTTCAGAGGAACAGTGACCATTGAAGTAGCGATAGAAGAGAGATAAAGATGCAACAGTGCGGCGAAGAGACAATGGTTGAAGGGAATCAGTAAGAAGAGGAGAGTTAATGAGACGAAAAGCCTTTGACTCCACCCTATTGAGAAGAGCTGCATGTGGGGAGCCTCCCCACACATGAGAGTTGTACTCCATACACGGGCGAATAAAACCCGTGTACAAGGTCAACAACTGTGCAGGGGTAAAGAAAGTATGGAATCGGCTTAGCACACCTAATCTCTTGGAAGCAGATTTCACAAGAGATGTAATATGTTCTTTCCAAGACAAATCCTAAGAGAATGAAACCCAAGCATGTTCAAGGATGATGCAGGACATAACTGTTCATTATTAAACATTAGTGGGTAATCCTGAGGAAGATTTTGTCGGGTTGATATGTGTAAGAACTGAGTTTTTGATGCATTGAAAATAACAAGATTATTTTTACCCCAATCAGAGATACGAGCCAAATCAGACATTAGGTGTGCCATAGCCTCATCCCTTTTTTGTTGAAGTAACTGCTGAGATGGACGTTGCAGGAACCAAATGGAAAGGTGAAGGGTGGAATCATCAGCATATGAGTGGATAGGGTTAGATGTACAGCTTAGAAGGTCATTGATGAATAAAAGGAAGAGAGTAGGTGATAGGACAGAACCCTGAGGAACACCACTGTTGATAGGTCTAGGAGAGGAACGATGGCCGTCTACAACAGCGGGTATAGAACGACCAGAAAGGAAGCTAGAGATGAAGGCACAGATAGAAGGATAGAAACCGTAGGAGGGCAGTTTGGAAATTAAAGATTTATGCCAGACTCGATCGAAAGCCTTTGAGATGTCTTGTATGGTAATACAATAAACCTCAATATAACAGACTTCAGTATGCTGGAATTCACTTTTATCGGACTCGAGGAGCCTACCGGACTAAATTCTCATATATCGGACTTTACACTCCTGCTTCTTTCTTTTCTTTATTCTTTCCTCTTCTTCTGCCAATGGGTGACTCTACAATGAGTGACAAGCCATACGGTTTCCTGTACACCAGGAAACCATTTGCTACACTGGATGGCAACCATATAACCAAATTATGGTGCCTGGTGGTTTAGTGGGTAATTAAGGCGCTCCAGTCAGCTGGAGCCTGTGTAAGTTTGTATCCACTCAGGGATGAGTGAGGCTGGTCACTCTCATCTTAAATGTAAGGACCAACTTGCCTTGCCCCAGGATCCTACACTCCTCATGGGACAATATAGGACTGGATGGTGGATGGATGTATGGAAAAAGTCCGATAAAGCCAGAAAAGGTCTGGAAAAAGTCCTATAAAGCCAGAAAAGGTCTGAAAAAAGTCCTATAAAGCCAGAAAAGGTCTGGACTGCATGGCCTCAGTCCAGCTTGGGCAGGGGGATGGTGGAAGATGAGGATGTTTGGGTAGGTTGTTGTGACCTTGATGATGGGCGCTGGATGGGCACTGGGTGGTTGTCGTGACCTTGATGATGGGCATTGGATGGGCACCGAGTGGTTGTCATGACCTAGATGATGGGCATTGGGTGGTTGTCATGACCTTGATGATGGGTGCTGGATGGGCACTGGGTGGTTGTCATGACCTTGATGATGAGTGTTGGATGAGCACTGGGTGGTTGTCAAGACACTGATGATGGGTGTTGGATGGGCACTGGGTGGTTGTCATGACCTTGATGATGAGTTTTGGATGGGTATTGGAGTGGGTCAGGATCTTAAGGATGTAGATTGCTGGATATGAATTGGATAACGAGTAATGAAGCAACAGTGCTAATGAAAAAAAAGAAGTTGGTGCGATCTGGACTAACATCTGAAATATTGGAAAAAGTCTGGGTTAGCAGGGGGAAGTCCAGATGTGGCTTTTATCCGAATTTCGTTTTTTTTGGAATGGCTTGGGCCCCAATTAGTCCATTATAGCAAGCTTTTCTGTAGAACCCTAATATCTTGTAGATGGATGCGTTTTACCTCCTTATGCATGAATATAGTATTTTTTTTCTAAATCTACAAACTATCTATCTATCTATCTATTGCCAGATGCCTTAATCCCATAAGGGGTGGCCACAAAAAAAATGCCCCCATGTTGCCTGGTCCCTTGCCATTTCACTGCCCTGCTCCCAGCTCACACCCCCCTCTCTCATATACCTATCCACTCCATTCCTCCATCTCATCCTTGGCCTCCCCCTCCCTCTACCTCACTCACATGCACTCTTTTCGTCAGTCTCTCACTCTCCATCCTCTCCACATGGCCAAACCACCTTAAATTCTCCCAACGCTTCCTATCACATCCACGTCCACACCACAACGCTCCTTCACTTCCTCATTTGTCAGTCTGTCTCTCCATGTGACTCCACATGCTCCTCTCAAATAACTCATTTCCATTGCTCTCAAACCTTTATTTATTTATTTATTTATTTTTGTCAAAAAATGCAATTTCTCAGACTGAACCTACAGACTTATTTGCGACTTGAAAGGGTTAAAAGTATCAGGTTTTGGATGTAAGATGTTACTGTGGTGTGTACATAGGGTAACCATGAAAATGCAATAATACACTATTGCAATAAAATGCAACATTAAACTCCTTTAAACCCATAATGCTACAGTTAGATGATTTTATTACTTTAAGAAGGATCTCATATGGAGGGGTTTGAGAGGGCCATAACTAAACCCTCCTGGTGCCTTCATGTGGTGACAATAAAACCAGGTAGCCAAATAAAATCACCTGGCAGTAATAATAATAATAATGCGAATAGTGCTTTATTCCAGACACTCACAGTAAAAACTCTGATATATACTATCCATCTATATACCTAGGCTGCTTCCCCCAAGGAATGGGAGGTAGCCGAGACAGGACAACACACTCCAAATTTACTCATCCACTCAAGCACATTCATTTGCATCTTAGCCCCAAGGGGCGAAAGGACAGATCCTCACCGCACGAGGGTCAACTGCACAGTGCAATCACTGACACCTGCAGCAGGGCCCGACAGCAGAGCTGGTTTACCCCTGCCACATCATAATGGACCCATCCCTTTACCTGCACCTGACCTAATCAGGTCAGAGGTCCATATTCAAGTATTAATATTAACAGTATCTTCTATACTTCATTTCATTTAATTTTTGAAAGCTCCAACATGCTTGCATACATCGGCTTTAGTCACCTAATGGCGGCTTTCCATGCTGCTCTATCTATGGCAGCCTCCCTGTTCAGCCCCTTAACCTGAGGTCACACTTAATGACCTCGTCACACATCTTTTTTGGTGTACCCCTCACAACCCCACCCCCAATATTAATGCTTCTTACTTTCTGCACCCAATTATTATCCCCCATCCTCTCCACATCCCCAGACCACCTCATCCTATCTCTCCTCATGACAACACCAATACACTCCAGTCCCATCCTACCTGTCAGCTCTTCCATTGTAAACCCAGCCCTCCAAGGGCTTGCATGTATGGACGCACTGCACATCCGCCTAATCATTGTAATTTCTGTACGTTTGAGTCTGTGAATATCCTCTTCCTTTACTGCCCAGGTCTCACTACCATACAGTATTACACTCCTAACACATGCTGCATACAAAGCTCCCTTTGCATGCAGGGAGAGCCCTCTCATTGTCAGGAAAGGCAACGGCTCCCTGAGCTTCATCCAACCACTTCTCACCCTAGCCACAGGGCTCGCTCCAGCCCCACCTCCAGCACATAACATGTCTCCCAAATAAAACTCTTCCACACACTCAAGAGGCTCACCAGCAAGTTCAATCTTTTCACACCTGACAATCTCCACCTGCTCTCCCCAGCACACTGCACACAAAATCAGCATTATTTCACAGTCTACCTATAATACCACTACATCTCTTATGCACCCACTTATCAAAAACACTGCACAAGATGGAATTATTTCAAACATCTTTGTGGCAAATTGTACATGGCCACTCTCCCTCTTCTTTGACAGTACCACCACCAATGCTAGATATCATCACTTTTGTTTTATCTGCATTTACTCGAGCCCTTGTGCCCCATACCATCTCTCCACTTCCTAAGTCTTTCCTCCACCTCCCTTTCATTCTCTGCAATCAACACCAAATCATTAGCATACAACATCTCCCACGGAATCCATTTCTGAAGTCATGTGAGAGACCTTCAAGTACCATGATAAACAACAAGGGACTCAAAACTGACCGCTGATGCACACCAACATTCACAGAAAATTCATTTCAAGTTTCCATTCACTTTTACCTCTACATGAAAAACAGAAATTGTTACAACCTGGGCACGATTTGACTATGGATGTAAAAATTTGATCAGCAGGTAACTGGCTTCCATGCAGATACCAGCATGAGTCCTCAATCATAGTGCATGAAATAGTATATATAAAAGAACGAGAATAACAGGGAAAATAGTACCGAAATACTAATAAAAAAAAAAATTGTGAAGCATGAAAGTACGTGATCAAAAACTCCATGAAAAGCCCATTGAATGGGGTTCATCACAGTCACTCAGAAACTGTCATATCTGAGAATTGCCCAATAAAATTCCCAAGTATCTCAAGATTCCTTCACCCTTGCGATCGAAATGGCATTTATACATCACCTTCCACAACTACCAGCAACACATTTCTCTCATCCCCATTATGAAGTTACCGATATTTTAAGTTTCATCCCATGTTATAAGCGCTAGGTCCTATTTCACGACATAATATTCCCCCAACTTATATTACCTCTCCTGCACCTGCACAAACACAATAGGTTGCCAAGTCCAATTTCACAAGGAGTTGCTAAACCTGCGCAAAAAGGGCTACAATATTTGATACAAAACTACTCCCTCTGCCGATGACTGCAAGAAATAGTACAGAACTGTCTAGAATATCGCTAAAACTGTATAAAAATCGTTAAGCTAGCGCTAGATTTCTTATAAATGGGCTTTGACAAGTGTTGTTAAACAGAAACAGACATCTCCAGAACTAGCGAAAAAGAGCTAAGTTACTAAAACTGAATGTTTACACTATCGAGTCCGAAACTGATAATTATGACTACAGTATTTTACATTATTAATATACGTTTGTTTTTAGTCATGCAGTTACAACAACCGGGCCAGTCAATATCAGTCTATTGAATCTAATGACATGCTTCTGAGCTGGCATTTTGCTATTTCCAGACGGTCTTATCCGACATAGAAAAGGTCTTTTGTGCTGAAGGGTATCTGTGATAACTGTTATGGAGATCCCCCTTACAGCAACCAGGCAAGATCTAAGATCTTTCATGCATACATCCCCGTTACTAACAGACAATGAGGAGGGGGTAGGGTGGCTCACTGGTAGAGCACCAAACTAGAAACCAAAGGGTCGAGAGTTCGTGCCCCACCAGAACAGCTGCCCCGCTGTTAGAAGTAGCGCTTTCCTGTCACCAAGCTCGGCTCTATGATCTATCAAAGTCTACTCGTAGCTCGGGGAATTCATTTCCCCATATAAAAATTCCAAAAAACTGCAACACCCAATGAAGTTTTTTTTTCTTATATAACTGATAGCATCAGCAGTCAACAGAACACATCATTATGGGTGTTCCATGTGTTCTATCCTTTTATTCATTTGGATTTACCTTCCTCTGCTCATCCTCTCACCCTCTCCATTCTCCCGCTTTCCGCCTCTCCATGTTACCCCTCTCCCTCTCCTACCCCCTCCTGTCATTCTTCCCCGTTCATTCTCTCACACTGCACCCCTCATTGCCACCTCTCTCCTTCCCCTTATCCTGCCCCCTCCATTCTCTGCAATCCACTCCATGCCGGCTCTCTAGGATTCACCTTCCACACCTCATGAATCTGTCCCTCCATTCTCTCACTCCACACCTCCATGCCTCCTCTTTCCCTCCCTTACCCTCACCTTCACCATTCTCACCCTCTCTTCCCCTCCATGCCACCACTCGCCGTCCCTCCAGCTCCCCCCACTTTCATTTCATCTCGTGTGGGTGATGATTCAGTAAAATGACCACCCTGACGGGAGAAAGAGGGATGGATGTCACAACCCCCACCCTAGAAGGAGACAATGGAGGGGCAGATTTTGCAACACCCACCCTAGGAGGAGACCACAGGAAGGCAGTAAGGAGCGTAGAGGCTCAACAGGCGAATAGGTGCTCACATCCCTGACCACCTTACGTCCCTCTCGCCCTCAACCCACGACCCACCAAGGTAGCAGTTTCAACCGCCTACTCTCAAGCTGAGACAGCCCTCGCCCGTGGCTGGAGTTACCCTCCAGCCACTGCACTGGTATATATTTGTCCGGGGGATGGGCTCTGCCCCCCCCCCCCCCCCCCCC
>JAGKTI010000455.1:0-23579 GCA_018397915.1 Birgus latro
GTATATGTGTTAAAAAATTACCCCAAATGTTAATCATAATTTCCTGCTTGCAGTTAAATTTTTCTATGCATGGTTCTTAAGTAAAACAGCTAGGAAAAAGGTGGAAGCAGTGAATTTCATGTCCGGTCCTAACCTAACCTAACCTAACATTGTGTTAATCATAATTTTCTGCTTTAAATTTAATTCTTTCATGCATGGTTATTAAGTGCACTAGCTAGGAAAAAGGTGGAAGCAGTGAATTTCATGTCCGGTCATAACCTAACCTAACCTAACCATTTTTCTGGTAGCAATTAACATCATTTACTGTATTTGATGCTTTGTACCCAATAATTTAGTGCATAAAATGTGAGAAAAGATGATTTCCATGTCCGATACTTACTTATACTATGCTGGCAAGTTCTGAGCTCCTATAACTCACTCACCTCTAAATCATCATTTTTTGGTTAAAATTCAATAAATTCATGCTATATGTGCATTATTTATGTGAAAAGAGACCTAAATAAGTGCTATACATGTCCAGTAGGGAGGAAGGAAGGTAGTTTTCTGATTTAGGTTAGGTTAGATTAGGGTCATGAAAAACCAGTGCTGGAGCTTCAGGACCAATATCCGGACAAAACCAATATTCGGACATGCCTTTGGCTCTATTACAACGGATATTGGAGGGATTACTGTATATATACAGTGGATCCCCAGTAAACGAAAACCTGATAAACGAAAATTCGATGTTATGAAAGCAGTGAATATAGGACAAATTCCACTTTACGAAAGGTGTCTGTCTCGATGATAAGAAAAGTGATGTGAAAGGAAATACTAAAAATTCAAATTGGGCGCACTGCACATTGCGGCGAGGCCATCAGAACAATAACAAGACAATTGGCCATCAGGACTTTTTGGCGTCAGGACAAGTCCCCGTCATTTATTTACATATTAGCTAATTTAGCAAGTATATTAGTTTTTGAGCTGTATGAGTTATAAAGGTGATGGTGGTTTATTCTTTTTATAGTAAATGTAAAATATGGCATCAAATAGTTGGTATTAACGAAAAAAATATATCTATCTATCTATCTATTGCCAGACCCCTTAATCCCGCACGGGGTGGCCACAAACAAATCGCCTCCATGTCACTCTGTCCCCTGCCATTTCACTACCACGCTCCCAACTCACACCCTCCTCTCATCCCTCCATCTCATCTTCGGCCTCCCCCTCCCTCTCGCCCCCTCCACCTCACTCACATACACTCTCCTCGTCAGTCTTTCACTCTCCATCCTCTCCACATGCCCAAACCACCTTAACGTGTTTCTCCTAACGCTTCCCATCGCATCAGATAGTTGGTATTAACAAAAAAATATATAAATACAGTATATTGAAACGTGAATCAGGTGACGTATGCCCCGCATGCCATTGTCTAGGCAACCCATCTGTTACCAGTGACCTGGCCAGTAAAGACATATTGCGCCATGGTACAAAATTCAAGGCCAGAGTGATTCCCCAATTGATGACATTGTGGAGGACAAACTTTGTGTAATGTTAGTGGAAGAAACAGAAATGATGGTCAGGTGATGTCACCAAAAAAGGTGCAGTATGTTGATGCGTTTGGTGAGTGAAACAACGCTTATATCGCTATATTACTGTGTGAAAACCAATATACTCTTGTGCTACATATAAATAAAATAAGTAAATATATATTATAAGTGGTTTGGAGGTTACCCTCCCATAGATCACATTTTCTCTGGAGCCAGGGCCCATAGAAAACACAGTGAATGTGAGGGTATTCTTGTAGCAGCATTTTAAAGGTCAGGTGAGTGATTTCTCTATGAATTTTCAATGTTTCTCATAAAATGCGGAGGTTTTAGCAAAAAAAAAAATCGAAAATCTGCCGGGACTGGGGGAGGTAGTTGGTTAAGAATCTGCTGGGATGGGGTCGGGTTAACATAAGGCTACATGTGAAACATTGGCATTTACAGTAAGACCTCACTACAGCAGACTAATTGGGGCTCAGGCCAGCCCGAAATATGCGATTTTCCGATAAAAGCGACATCCGGACTTACCCCAGCTAATCCGGACTTTTTCCGACATATCAGACATTAGTCCGGATTGCATCAGTGATTTTCACCACTACTGCAGTATTGTACTGTGTTATACCTTCACTGCATTAATCAAATGGTATAATAATACTGTACTGTGCACTGAAAAACATGTCTTTCACTTGTTTTATTGTGGTGAACATAGCTGAAGTTGTCAGGCAGTCCTGACCGCTTTCTGGCTATATCGGACTTTTTCCGATATACTCTATAGGAGTTTAGTCCGGTAGCTCCTCGAGTCCGATAAAAGCTAATTCCGGTCTACTGAAGTCCGTTATATCGAGATTTTACTGTAAATAAATGCCTAATAACAAATATAAATAGAGACGTAAAATAAGAAAAGCTTTACATTATAATATAGTATGTAGTCTTCAGAGTGCACCACAGAGACATAGAACAGTGCATATAATGTAAAAATAATATATTTTAGGCTGCTGTTACAAATAAGAGCAGAAAATAAGACTCTCTGCCCGCCTGCTCTCAGTCGCATGCCACTGAGATTGACCTTGATGCGTCACCACCCCTCACTCACTTCTCACCACCACCCAGCCCATGTGCAGTTTGAAGAGAATAACATCAAGTTCTTTGTTTTTTCAGCTATTCCATGCATGTTTTGCCTGATTTCGTAAAACTTTTTTTTCCCAAAATAAAACATCTCTCAATGATGTCAGAGTGGAAAGTAGTCCACCATTTATGGGTTAATCACTGCTGACTGACTGAATATATGAGCATGGACTGTAGCTGTGTGAACATGGACTCTGCTGAGTGTATGCTCAGAGTGATTTGCAGATCATAAAATTCTTTTAAATAGTATCTGGAAGCAAAGAATGTGTGAATTTTTAGGTATGTGTAGTATATGTATGTTAAGTAAGGTTAGGGCATTAATGTGGCTAGAAGTACAAAGGTGGACTTGGGTCAGGAGGCCAGAACCATAATGGCCATTTTACCTGTATTTTTTGATGCAGCATCCACAAATTTTGTATATGCTCGCTGTTTTCAGCACCAGAATCATGTGAATGTTGAGACCCAACTTTACCTAAGAGTGGGACCCAAACTTCTAATACTGACTGTTTATGTTAACAGATTGAACATTCGACGGGATCACCTTCTGGAGGATGCCTTTAACAAAGTGATGGGTGCTAGTAAGAAAGACCTGCAGAAAGCTAAACTCTACATCACTTTTTATGGGGAAGAAGGCCTAGACTATGGTGGGCCTTCCAGGGAATTCTTCTTCCTGCTTTCCCGAGAGCTCTTCAATCCCTACTATGGTCTGTTTGAATACTCGGCTAATGACACTTACACAGTGCAGATCTCACCCATGTCAGCATTTGTGGATAACTACCACGAGTGGTTTCGGTTCTGTGGAAGGGTACTTGGTCTTGCACTTGTCCACCAATATCTTCTTGATGCATTCTTCACCAGACCATTCTACAAAGGACTGCTTCGCAGGTTAGTCATTCTTGCTAAATCCCTGTCACCATTGTCATGCACAGCTGTCAGTTACAGAGCTCAGATGGTATTTGTTCTGCAAAGTCCAAAGTTTGTCAGCATCTCAAACGTAACAAATGCATGAACTCTGTTGTTACTGACCATCAATAACTCCATTTCCTCTCCTGATTTCATTTTTTACCTATCTGCTTTTCCTTTTAATTATCGTCCACACTGCATTGATATAGCTGTCTTGAAAGAGCCTTAAGTGAGCTCAGGAAGTAGTTATACAAATTATCGTAACAGATGTGCAGGTGAGTAAGAGGTACAGCAGCAACACGAATTGGCACTTTGTTACTCATGCTATGGATTTTAAGTGACTGTTTTATGTGAAACAAAAATTATTTTTTTGCTTATTAAATTTTTTTTTTTTTTCAGTTCCCAGGTTACTTGTGTTTTGGTCGCTTATTGCCTTGGACATCTAGGTACAGAAATAAACTTTGCTGAAAAGCTAAGGTACAGTTGGCCAGGTTTCCAGCTTTAACATATAGTGTTGCCAGTGTTCTCCTTGTGCGAGGTCTGAACGCTCTGAGTTTCAAAGCTTGGATCATCAAATATTGCACAGTTGAGATAAGTGTTGTGCCGGGATATGAGCAGAATTCATGAGTGGTATGGTAGAAAGGATGAGAGTGGTTTGGATATAGAGGAAACAGTATGAAAGAGGAAAAAGGAATTATTTTATATATAATGTATAAGTGGTTGGTGGGGGCGCTCATCATCCACTCACTCGATGTAGTGCTGCTCTTGGGAGCCTGCCCTTTCTCCTCTTCCATCCTTCCTCTTCTGTCTTCTTTCCTTCATTATTTCCTCTTCCTTATGTTTACGGGTGACCTTACTCTGAGTGACAAGCCAAATGGTTTCCTGTACACCAGGAACCATTTGCTTTGCTGGGTGGTAACCATATAACCAAATTATGGCACATGGTGGTTTAGTGGGCAATTAAGGTGCTCCAGTCTGATTGAGCCCGTGCAAGTTTTTAACCAAGGGATGGTTGGGTTTCTGGCTCGTGTAATGCCATTCGGGGATGAGTAAGGCAGGTTACGAGACCTACTTGCTTAGCTCTGGGCTCCTACGTTCCTCATGGGATAACTTTGGATTAGATGATGAAGGCATGTAATTCATAATATATGATGAAAGAATGTAAGTTATTTGGATGTTACAGAGTTGTCAAGAACAATCCCCTGAGAATTACTGATTCAGTGTTTGGATGGACAAGGGGCACCCTAAGACATAAGGTAACTTGGTGGTAGGATGAGGGTGTAGAAGCTGGAGTTAAGGAGAAAAGAAGGCTTTTCCGGGAATGGAAAAGGGATGGGAACAAAGAGTAAAACCTGGATGCCAAGTGCAGGGCTAGAAAAGAGGTTTACAGGGCAAAATCTGAGTCCCAGAGACTTTAACTGGATAACCTAAGTAGTGTGGAAAGGAAGAATATATATATTGAACAACCATGGGGACATCACACAGCCTTGTCGCGTGTTCGACTCCGGTCGTGAACCTTTCACTTAGATGCCCATTTACCCTTACACATGCTTCACTGCTCTCATAAAAACTCTTGACAGCACCTAGCAGCTTATCATCTACAATCTACACCATACATGTACAAAACCTTCCACAATCCTTCTCTGTCTACTTTGTTGTATGCTTTTTCCAGATTCATGAATGCCATAAACACCTTATAGTCCTTCTCACAAGCCTTCATCACTATTTGTCTCACTACAAATATTTGATCCACACATCCTCTGCCACTCCTGAAACCACCCTGTTCATCACTCATTAGGACTTCTGATATCTCTCTTACTTTCTGTATAATAATTCTTCCATATACCTTCCTTACTACACCCAATAAATTTATGCCACAATAATTCTTTCACTCACTTTGCTCACCTTTATTTTTGTAGAGGTGTACAATCGCAGCCTTTTTCCACTCTGCTGGCACAGTTTCACTCGTCCATGCCTTCTTACATATCTCCAACAAGTACTTCATCCCACTCACTCCACACACTTAATCATCTCTGCATACACCTCATCAACCCCAGCTGCTTTCCCATTTTTCAACCATTTTACAGCATTCTTCACCTGTGTGAGTGTCATGTTTCCTATCACTGCGTTCCTTCTCTGCACGCCCCCCTAACCAGTCATGTTTGCAGCAGCTCTGCTTTCTTTGTTCCCATTCATTAGACTTTCAAAATATTCTTTCCATCTGGTTCTTACTTCATCCCCATGGGTTAATAATCTACCACTTACATCCTTCACACTGTCACATTCCTTTCTGCTGTTACTTCTACATTTCCACTCCTCTTTCCAGAATATATTCCTATTTTCACAGTAATTTGCATTCATTTTTCTTCCTAGATCATCATTTACCTCCTCCTTTTTCCTCACTAGTCTCTTTATGTGCTTCTTGCTCACAGTGTATTCAGTTCATATATCAGTTGAACCCCTGTTCTGTAACCACTCTAGCCTCTTCTTCCTCTTTTCCTCCACTGCTCTCTTAACCTCTTCATCCCACCTTTCTGTACCTTTCTTCTTTGTTGTTACTCATGTCACACCACACACCGCTTTAGCATTCCTAACTAAGCAATCCCTGTATGCATTCCACAGGCTGTCCAGATCCATTTCATTCCAGTTCACTGATTCTAACTCCTTCCCCACTTTGGTCCTGTATTGATCTGCCATTTCTTTAATTCTCAGCTTCTTGAGTTTCAGTCTTTCTCCCTGACTGCTCCTCTCTCTCTTTGTCCACTTCACTCCTCTCAGCTTGATCTTGCATACCACAATCATATTTTCCGACAGACCTCCACATCGTCCTTTCACAGTTCTTGTATCAGCAACCATTCCGAGCATCGACATCTCTACGAGCACATATTAAATCAGACTTCTTTCAGCATGATCCCCATTCCCTCTATAGTGATGAGAGAAGTAAAAACGCAAGTAATGGAGAAGGGGATGGCATTGGTAATGAATGGTGATGGATGGAATACTTTATCTCAAATTTGTTGTATGTTGACGATGCAGTACTACTTGCAAATACTGTACAAGAACTTGGTAGACTAGTGCAGACTTTTACTCATGTCTGTGAGCATCGTGCCACGAGAGTAAATGTAGAAAAGAGAGAGAGAAGGTGACTCTCATTGTGACGTTACAGTGAATGGAGAGAGACTGGAATTAGTGAGAGAGTTTAATACCTGGGTACAGTGATAGAAAAGAGAGTGAAAATGTGTAAAAGAAGTGGAAAGTAGAGTGACACAGGGAAGGAAAATTGCTGGTGCAATGAAGGCCTTGATAAGAAACAGAGGCTTGAGTGTTGCAGCTACACAAGGCTTACATGGAGTGCTAGTTCCAAACGTATGGATGTAAGACTATGGTGTGGCATGAAAATGAAAAGGCAAGAGTGAAAGCAGTGGAGATGGGACTGGTGAGGAATGTATGTGGAGTACAAAGGGGGGATAGGATACAAAATAATGTTATTTGTCAAAGATGTGGAGTGAAGAAGTCTGTGGACTCCAGAATCAAAGAGAGTGTACTGAGATGGTATGGTCATGTGGAGAGATTGGATGACAATAATGTGGTGAAAAAGTTATATCTGAGTGAATTTGAAGGAGGAAGGAGGTGAGGTAGGCCTGGAGAAGGTGGAGGGATATGGTGGATGAGTGTGTGAGGAAGAGAGGTTTGGAAGTCGGTGAGGCTAGGAGACTGACAAGAGATCGAGCTGGCTGGATGAATATTGTGAGGAGAAGTGCATGACCAGGGATTTGGCACCCCTTTTTAATGTGACAGCGTCCAGATTGACTCTATCGGATACGTTTATGTGAAGCTACAGAATGTGTTGAATGTTTTTGCCATATCAGATAGAGCCAGGATTCAGGGGACTTGAATGGTGAGTGAATGGAAGCATGGCCCATTGGATTGGGTGAATTTGAGCTGTCAGGATGTTGCTACTCCTCACCCTGCCCTAAGGTGGGAAAGGAGGTCCAGATGATGATGATGAGGAGGAGGAGGAAGAATATACTTAAGGTGGCATATCAGACGAAGAGGGAGAACAGAGATATCGTAGGTGAGCAGTGTGTGAAGAATGATGAAGGAAAGATAGTGGTGAACAGTGGGGGTATTAAAGATGCCTGGAGAGAGCATTGTAACTGGTTTTTGAATGAAGAATTTTACTGGAACAGGGAGAGTTTGGAGGCAGCAGATTCAGTGTTTAGCCCTTAGCCTTTTTTAGGGACTTGGGTCTGTTTTGCCAGACTGCCTAGGGAACATCTACTACTGTTACTACACCTAACACATTTCTTCTTAACCCCTGCCTTGCTCATTACCTCATATGAGGCAATATGCAGGCCACCCCTGGCTGTGCTGATCGCCTCATGTGAGGCGATGAGTCTTGGTGCCATAATTTCAAGCATCAGTGGTTTCCATGGGAATGTTAACTATCCCTCTACGCCACCAGAGGTGTTGGCAAGCCCTGCTATACCGCAGTTGCACAGTACCTCATTTTTAGTTATTTAGATATGCAGGCCACCCCTGGCTGCGCTGATCACCTCATATGAGGCAATGGGTCTTCGTGCCATAATTTCAAGCACGAGGAAGCACAGTGGTTTCCATGGGAACGTTGACTCTCCCTCTTCGCCATCAGAGGTGTTGCCAAGCCTTGCCATACCGCAGTTACCAAACACCGCATATTTAGTAATTCAGTTTTTGTTTATAGCCCACCAATGGCGGATTCACGCTTTCTGCCTTCCACGGTGCTGGCGAATTATCGCCACCCTCACAACCATCTAAGAGGCATAAATTACAAAAAGATGAGAGCAATGAAGAGTTTGAGCTCAGAAACACTTGATCGGATGAAAAAAAACTAAATTAATATTTTAAAAAAGTCCTAAAACAACGACTCGGGAATAAGAATTAACACGGCGAGGGTTAAAAGGAAGAAGCAGACATACCTGTAAACTACGACACAGATACAAACTACCTTATACCACATGTTCTTTAATAATGCTTTGATACCCCCAAGGAGTATTGAAATGGGTGCTCAGAGGTATCCAGAAAGGCATCCTGAAAAAAGAAAAAATATTATGTAATTTGTGCATGACTGTTATTTTGTTGAAAACAGAAATACTGTAATAGTATTCATAGAATTCATGTTTGTTAATTGCCACTCCTTTTTTCCCTTTATACAGGAAATTGAAAGTGAAAAGAATAGCAGTATTAGAGAGGGGGTATCAGGTTGAGTATAGCCTGGGGGTACTGGGGCAGAAAATGTTCAAGAACCACTGTCTTATGCCAACACAGTGATTCTGAAAAACAGTCTTCACTACATTGGCAGCCCTTTCCAGTTAACCACAACACAACCCCCATCACTCCAGAATAGACACATAACTATCTGGCTGTCTATTACCGGATGCCTCAATCCTGTAAGGGGTGGCCACAAACAAATCACCTCCATGTCACCCTGTCCCCTGCCATTTCATTGCCCTCCCCTCAGCTCAAACACCTCACTCTCATATACCTTTCCACTCCATTCTTGGCCTCCCCCTCCCTTTCCCCCTTCCGCGTTTCACATACAGTTTCCTCGTTAGTTTCTCGCTCTCCATCCTCTCCTCTTGGTCAAACCACTTCAATGTATTTCTCCTAATACTTTCTATCACATCCACACCACAACACTCCTTTATTTCCTCATTTGCTAGTCAGTCTGTCAATATAACTCCACATGCTTCTCTCAGATAACTTACTTCCACTGCTCTCACTCTTGTGTCCCTCCAACAAGGTCCAAGCTTCGCTTCCATATGCTAGAGTTGGAATCACAATACTGTACTATCAGGCAGTGACTTTTTTTTTTTTTTTTTTTTACTTCCATACTCACTTCCCTATTTTTTATCACAGCATTCAAAGAACCAACAACCTTTCTTTGTTGCACCCTATCTAGTGCCTCACCTTCCAAAAGTCCATCCTTACTCATCACACTCCCAAGTACTGTAATGCACTCATATTTTCCATTTCCTCATCATCCAACCTCACTGTACATTCAGTGACTTTATTTCTCTCGAAGACCATAACTTTACTCTTCCTTACATTCATCATTTCTTACGCACTCTCCCAAACTCATTCATGAGGCCTTGCATTTCCCGTTTGTCATCACTTAACAACACAGTATCATCTACAAACAACAGTACGGGAAGTTTCCAAATGCCGTCCTTTCTCATTAGGGCCGCTCCAGTGCCCTACATTGTACTGCATTAATAACCCCCTCCATATACTGTACAGATTGAACAACCATGGAGACATGACACAACCCTGTTTCAGTCCAACATTCAGATAGAAAACTTCACTCAGTTCTCTATCCACATGATTGCAGCCTTAGCCCCCTCATACATACTCTTCATGGCATTCAATAACTTCCCAATTACTCCATACATTCTTAATATTTTCCACATTCTTTGTCTATCCTCCCTGTCATGTGCTCTCTCCAGTTCCATGAGGGCCGCAAACAACTTCTTTCCTTTCTCTAGAAACTTATCTACTAAAGACCTAAGGATGAATATCTGATCTACACAACCTCTTCCCTTCCTAAAACCTCTCTTTTCTTCAACTTATTCCTCAGTTATTTCCCAGACTTTGTCAATAAGTATCCTACCATATACTTTTCTTATTACACTATGAAGACAAATGCTCCAATGATTACCACACACTTCTTTTTCCCCTTTTCCTTTGTACAGGGGAATAGTTATACCTGACTTCCAATCCTTCAGGACTATACCCTCCTCCTAGGGCAATCTGCACATCTTCCATGTCCATTCTACTACCATCTCTCCCCCATACTTAACCATTTCACCACATGCTCCATCATTTTGTTGGGCTTTCCCCATTTTGACTTTATTGCTTCCACTACTTCCATTCTACTGATCTCTTCCTCCCTTCTTGCCTTCCTCCTCCTCCTGGCCATTCCCCAGCAACTTATACTTGCATTACTTTCATTCTTTGTTTTTAACAATTCCTTAAAGTGTTCTCTCCATCTACTTACTTTTTTCCCATCTCCACTATCAATTTGCCATTTTTATCTTTCACTCCCCTACTAACTTCTCTATCACCCTGTCTCATTCTCTTTACTTCCTTCCAGAACATTTTCTTGCAGTCCCTCCACTTTACACTCAAATTCCCTCTACTTTACACTCAAATTCCCTCCAAATTCCTTATCTACTCAGTCCTTACTCTCTCTCACTAATCTTTTCACTTCTCTCTTCCTTTCTACATATAACTTTCTCATCCATCTCTCAACTTCCCCCATGCCTCTCCTTCCCATCCATTCACTATATGCTTTCCACTTTTGCACCACAGCTTGTCTCATCATGTCACTCCACCATTCCATTCCTTGCACCCCCTTATGCCTTCTGTTCACCCTATGCACCATCTCACATGATGCACATATTTCTTCTGTGAATATCTTGCACACATCTTCCATCTCTCCCATCTGCTCCAAGGCATATTTACTCAATCGCTTTTCCACTTCTCTTCTATATTCTGCCTTTTTTTTTTTCATTCTCTTGCAACCTTTCTGCCCACGTTGTATGGACTACTTCCTCCTCTCCTTCCCTTCTTCTGTTCCTCCATCACACTTGAACCTTGCCTTTCACCACCATCACATGGTGGTCAGAAAGACCACAGCCCCAACCTCTGTATGCTCTTGCATCCATTACATACCTTCTCATTCTGTCATCCACAAACACATTATCAGTCATTGCCTTCTATTCATCCAGTTCACTACCCATCCTTCTTATCACTCACCACATATACCTATGGATCATTTTATGCCTAAAGAGGATATTGGCTGTCACCAACCACCTCCCCACACAAATGTCCACTACAGTACTGCCATTTTCATCCACTTCTACAGGCACATCCCACTCACCAACTACTCCATCCACCTTCATATCCCCTACTTTTTCATTCATATCTTCAATCAAAAACACTCTCTCATTCCTCTCAGTCTTTTCCATGCGTGCTTCCACATTTGCCCAGAACTCTGTTTGCTCTACTTGCATGATCTTGCATTGGCATTGCATTGGCACACACACACACACACGGAGTGGCACCCTCAGCGAGAAGACGTGTTTCAAACCGCCTCAACAAACCCTAAGTAGTTTTCAGGAATTGTCCTGTCTCCAATCTTGTTAATAATTTTAAGTATTGCAAGTTATTATAGTCTATCAAAAATGTAAAGAACAGTTGTCATTAAGTATACATGAATGTTTTTATAGGAATTTTGGGAACAGCTGTTCAGTTTAGTACTGTAACCGACCTTAAAGATGGCCGACCTTGTAAACACTCGAGAACCGGAATTCCCAGGATTTGACAGTGAAACAAATGTAATGGACCTGGTTAAAACATTGATTATGAGAATTAGTGGTCTAGAAAAGAAAGTGGAGGATCTAGTATCAAGAGACATGCCTGAAAAGACCGAAAATACTATACAGAGTTTGATCCAGGCCAATGAGACAGCGAACCAGGAGATCCAGAATTTAAAACGAGAAAATATTGAATTACGGAGAAAACTAGAAGAAAGCAGTAACCAAACAGAGAAGGTAAGTAGTGTGTTAGAAGAGCAAAAGGCAAAATGGGCACATGTGGAAGAAGAACAGAAAGAAGTAGTCAGTTTAAGGGAAATTATTCAGGAAGAAAGGGAAATGAACAAGAAAAAAATGGAAGAAAATGTAGTGAAAATATTGAAGAAAAAAGAGAAAATAGTGAGAGAAACAGTAGAAAGGAACAGATGTGTGATAATATTTGGAAACAGGGAGGAAGAAGAAAAAGTTAGGTCTGTGAGACTCGAGAGAGACTCAAATCAGGTGAGGCAAATATTGGACAAGATCGATCCCGAAGGAAACAAGTGGGAAAAAGAAATTGAGGAAGTAAGGAGGATAGGGCCATATAAGAAAGGGGAAGCAAGACCAATGAGAGTTAAGATGTCTTCAGAAAGTGTTGTAAATGACATACTTAAGGTGACCTGGAAACTAAGTAAAGAGGCAGGAATGGAAAATATTATAGTTAGAAAAGACTTGAATGAAGAAGAAAGAGAAGTCTTAAAATCTTTGAAGGACCAAGTAAAGGAAAAAAATGACAGGAGGACAGAGGAAGAACGTAAAACTTTTTTTTGGAGAGTGATGGATATGAAGGCAAGGAAGTGGTATGGTGGTATGTGAAGAACTAGACGTGAAGGAAACAAAGGGGATGGATATGAATATGAAAAAGAGAAGAACGAGTAAAGATAACAACAGTGCAGCAAATCTGAGCATCATGTATAGTAACGTAGATGGATTAATATCTAAGAAAGGGGAAATTGAAGACTACTTAAATGAAAATAAACCTGAAATTGTTTGCCTAGTAGAGACTAAATTGCCCCGAGATGTCGATATAAAATTATTTGGCTGGAATAATTATAAGATTTGGAGGAAGGACAGAGAAGGCAAATTTGGGGGAGGAATAGTGATATTAACCCATAATGACCTAAGAGTAAAGAATATAGAAATTGAAAATACTAAGGCTGAACTTTTGGGAGTTGAAATAGAGGACAATTATGGAGAAAAAACGGATGTAATAGTTTTTTATATGCCCCCCAAAACTAGGGCATGGACGAAGGAAGATTACGAACAGTTAATAAGTGAATCCATTATTAGGCTAGAAATGTTAATTGAACGAAGAAATAGAATAATATTAATGGGAGATTTTAACTGTAGAGAAGTTGATTGGGAAAGTATGGATGCTGGGAACAATGAAGAATCATGGGGAAATAAATTAATGGAATTGATGATGGAAAACATGTTAACCCAGTTGATCAAAGAAAACACAAGAATTAGGGGTGTTGATGAACCATCCAGGCTTGACCTATTATTCACAAAGGACCCAAATGATGTGAGGAAAATAACCTACCAGTGCCCCTTTGGTAAAAGTGATCATCTGGTAATTGAGATGGATGTGGTAGGAGTGAGGGAAGGAGAAAGAGATGAAAAACACAGAGAAAATAGATACAATTATGGGAAGGCAGACTTTGCTTCCCTGAGAAACTTTTTCCAAAATGTAGAATGGAGTAAAATGAATATGATCACAAATGTTGATGAGAAATATGAGTTTTTGACAGAAGTATATAAAACAGGAGTTACTAAGTATGTCCCAAAATTTTCTGCAGCTATGGAAAGGAAGAAAGAATGGTTTAACAACAGATGTAGGATGGCACAAGAGGCAAGAAAAAAAGCATGGAAGAAAGTGAGAAGAAGGTATAGTGAAAGGGCCTGGGAGGAGTACAAGCAGGTTAGAAATGAATATGTAAGGATACGGAGAGAAGAGGAAAGGAAATACGAAAAAGATATTGTATCTAACTGTAAAAAAGAGCCAGAACTATTTTATAGGTTTGTAAATGGCAAAATGAAAGTTAAGGACAGTATAATACGACTGAGGGATGGAAATGAAACATACGAAAGAGAGGAAGACTTGTGTGAAATAATGAACAACAAGCTACAGTCAGTTTATGTATTGGAAGACGAATTTAGGGAGCCTGAAATGGAACCCAGGCTGACGAGAATGACCGAAATTACAGTTGACATGGATGAGGTGCTACAGCTGATGAAGGATTTGGATGTGAGAAAAGCAATGGGACCAGATGGTGTGGCTGGATGGATCCTGAAGGAATGTGCCGACCAGTTAGTGTGGCCAGTTTATGTCATTATCAAAACCTCGCTTGAAAAGGGACAGTTACCTAAAGATTGGAAAAGAGCAAGTATTGTGCCAATCTTTAAGGGAGGAGATAGGGAGGATCCACTTAATTATAGACCTGTGTCACTTACTAGTATTGTTTGTAAAATCTGTGAGAAAGTTATTAGAAAAAGATGGATAAAGTGTTTAGAAGAAAATGAAGTGATAACACCAAGACAGTTTGGTTTTAGGGAAGGAAGATCATGTATTACTAACCTACTAAGTTTCTACAGTAGGGTAACAGATGTCATACAGGAGAGAGAGGGATGGGCAGACTGTGTCTATCTGGATCTTAAGAAAGCATTTGACAGGGTACCCTATAAGAGACTACTGTGGAAGTTGAGGACATTTGGAGGGGTGCATGGGAAACTATTAAAGTGGATGGGAGATTATTTGATAGGAAGGCAGATGAGAACAGTAATAAGAGACAAGGTATCACAATGGAGAAATGTGACTAGTGGAGTCCCCCAGGGCTCTGTCCTGGCCCCAGTAATGTTTCTGATATATGTAAATGATTTGCCAGAGGGTTTGAATAGTTACATGAGTATGTTTGCAGATGATGCTAAAATTATGAAACATATTAAATGTATTGATAGTTGTAAAGAACTGCAAGAGGACTTGGACAAAATACACAGCTGGAGCCAGACTTGGAAAATGGACTTTAATGCCAAGAAGTGTCATGTATTAGAAATGGGTATAAGTGAAAGAAGACCACACTGGACATATAAAATGGGCAATGAGATGATTAGTAAAAGAAAGGATGAGAAAGATTTGGGAGTGATTATTCGGGATGACTTGTCACCAGAAAAGCATATAAACAAAATTATTGGGGGAGCTTATGGATTACTGACCAACATGAGAGTGGCTTTTAATTATATGGATGAAGATATGTTGAGGGAGTTGATAGTGACCATGATAAGACCAAGACTAGAGTATGCGGCGGTGGTATGGTCACCTCATTTGAAGAAGCATATTGATAAACTAGAAAGGGTCCAACGGATGGCAACGAAGATGATACCGTGTTTAAGGGAACTCGCCTACGAGGAGAGATTGGAAAAACTGAAGTTACCAACATTGCACGAGAGAAGGGAAAGAGGTGACTTGATCACGATATTTAGAAATGTAAGAGAATTGGAAAGGGTGGATAGAGAGGATCTTTTTGTGTTGGATGATGGAAGAACAAGAGGTCATGGCTTCAAGTTGAGGAAAAGTAGATGTCTTAATGATCTCAAAAAGTTCAGTTTCCCGAATAGAAGCATAAGTATTTGGAATGACTTAGACGAAGAGGTGGTGCAGGCGAAAAACATTCATGTATTTAAAACTAGATTAGATGAATGTAGATATGGAGACGGGACAACACGAGCTTAGCTCAATTCCTGTATACTACAAATAGGTAAATACAAATAGGTAAAATACACACACACACACACACACACACACACACACACACACACACACACACACACACACACACACACACACACACACACACACACACACACACACACATAAAGGACAGGACATCTGGATGGCGGGAAGTAACAAGTGGTGTCCCACAGGGCTCGGTGTTGGCACCAGTAATGTTCTTGATTTATGTAAATGATATGGTAGATGGAGTGAACAGCTACGCAAGCCTGTTTGCTGATGATGCAAAGATCTTGAGAAAGGTAGAGGTTGAAGAGGACTGTAAAATGCTACAGGAGGATCTGGATAGGATATATGACTGGAGGCGGATGTGGGAAATGAAATTCAACGCAAAAAAATGTAAAATATTGGAAATGGGTAAAAGTACCAAGAGGCCATCATTGAATTATTTGATGGGTAATGAACCAATTAGAAAAGCGAGAGAAGAGAAAGATTTGGGAGTGCTGGTCCAGGATAGTTTGTCACCTGAAAATCACATAAATAAGATAGTGAGAGAGACATATAAACTCTTGACCAATATAAGAGTGGCATTTCATTACATGGATGAGGAGATGATGAAAAAATTGATAGTGGCCATGATCCGGCCCAGGTTAGAATATGCAGCAGTAGTGTGGTCCCCACACAAAAAGAAAGATATAACCAAGATTGAGAGAATACAAAGAACAGCAACCAAGATGGTCCCTAGTCTGGCAGATTTGCCATACAGGGAGAGGCTGGAAAGGCTGGATTTGCCCTCCTTAGAGGAAAGGAGAAAGAGGGGTGACATGATTGCAGTGTTTAGGACCATGATAGGACTAGATAAAATTGACAGAGAAAATCTGTTTGTGTGGGATGAGAGAGCAACAAGAGGACACAGAATGAAACTAAAGAAGCCAAGCTGCTCGAAGGACATCAAGAAATTTAGTTTTCCGTATAGATGTATAGACCTGTGGAATAGCCTGGACAAAGAGATCGTCCGGTCAAAAAACTTAAATGAGTTTAAGGCCAAATTTGACTTATTGAGAAACAGAGACGGGACCCCACGAGCGTAGCTCATTTCCTGTATATCACAATTAGGTAGGTAAATACACACACACACACACACACACACACACACACAAAATCGCCCACATTTGTAATCCTGCTTTCAGTCTTACCCAGACAATCCATGAACCAACTGATCCATAACTGTCTTATATTCTCCTTCCATCTCTTGCACACAGCAATACATACACTCTCTTTTGTCCTCTCATTCTCACCTGCTTCCATGCATATACCCCATCCATACTCCCACTCTCTCACACTTGCATCTTTCATTTAGTCTCAGTCAGTCCACATATGTCCACATTAGCATCCTCAAACTCCTGGACAGTCTCTTTCTCTTTCATCGCATTATTCTCACCCCTTACATTCCATGATGCTATCCAAACTATGTTCTTTGTGTGGTCCTTGCTTGTCATCTGTTTGTCCCTTCCTGGTCTGAGACTTATCAAGAAATAAACAAACTCTATAAGCACTTTACTGGATGGGATCAGCAACCTTCTTCTGATATATATAGAACCACACAGCATCCAGACACTCACAGAATTTAATGGTTACCCATATGCACATTCTGGTATTTCCAACACTTGGAAATATGGAACATTCATCACTTCTTAAGTCAGTTAAGAACCCATCACACCCTTTTCCATACAAACCCATGACACTACTTACCACGCCATCGAAGATAAATGAGCACCTAATTCTTAGCAGAGTCACACCTATGTCCCACTCTCACAACATGGCACTTGAGCACTACACTCCACAGACACTTTACTAACCAACCTCGCACAACGTGCACCGGATATCATCAACTCCATGAGAGCTGCATGATGTATACTTCTTACAGCAATAGATGTTAGTACATCAGCACTCGAACATTCACAAGACTAGCATCAAGGATTTCATCTGTCAATGAGGAAGTCTCAGATATTTCTAATTTATGAATTAAGAGAAGAGAATTTTTCAAAAAGTGCACCATGTGGTGGTGCAGATGGATCACGATACATGCATCACCTCTCACAAATGGCATGCCCATTCTCAGTCTTAACCAGGGGTTTTGTAGAAAGTATGCATGTATACACACACTGTACAATATTGTGAGAGTGTGTATGTGTTGTCATGAGTCCTTCAGGAGTGTGACAGTGAAACTGTTTGTCAGGTGAATGAGTTGTATAGGGAATCTATCTATCTATCTATTGCCAGACGCCTTAATCCCGTAAGGGGTGGCCATAAACAAATCGCCTCCATGTCGCTCTGTTTCCTGCCATTACACTGCCCTGCTTCCAGCTCACACTCCCTCTCTCATATACCTCTCCACTCCATCCCTCAGTCTCATCCCTGGCCTCCCCCTCCATCTCCCCCCCTCCACCTCACTCACATACATTCTCCTTGTCAGTCTTTCTCACTCTTCATCCTTTCCACGTGGCCAAACCTCCTTAATGTGTTTCTCCTGATGCTTCCTATCACATCCACACCACAATGCTCCTTCACTTCCTCACTTGTCAGTCTGTCTCTCCATGTGACTCTACATGCTCCTCTAAAATAACTCGTTTCCACTACTCTCACTCTTGACTTCTGTCCCTCCAACAAGGTCCAAGCTTCACTTCCATACGTTAGAGTTGGTATCAGAATACTGTCATGTAGTAGCCTTTTCACTTCCGTGCTCACTTCCCTGTTTTTCATCACTGCTTTCAAGGAACCAGCAACCTTTCTTTCCTGCTGCACTCTTTCAATCACTTCACCCTCTAAACTTCCATCCTTACTCATGAAACTACATAAGTACTTAAATGCACTCACATTCTCCATATCCTCCCCATCCATTCTCACTGTACATTCACTGACTTCACTTCTCTCGAAGACCCATCTCTTTATTCTTCCCTACATTCACCTTTAGATTCTGTTTCTTACACACACTCCAAAGCTCATCAACCAGGCCTTGCAGCTCCCCTTCATCTTCACTTAACAACACAGTATCATCTGCAAACAACAGTACAGGGAGTTTCCAAACACTGCCCTCTCTCACTAGGGCTACTCCAGCATCCTCTGCCCTACCTTGTATCTCTTTTATAACTCCATCCCTTTACAGATTGAACAACCATGGAGACACAACATCCTCGTTTCAGTTCAACCTTCAAATAGAAAAATACGCTCAGTTCACCATCCACATGCACTGCAGCCTTAGCACCCTCATACATACTCTTCACAGCCTTCAGCAACTTCCCATCTGCTCCATATATTTTTAATACTTTCCACAGTCCTTGTCTATCGACCGTGTCATATGCTTTCTCCAAATCCATGAAGGCTGCATAGAACTTCTTTCCCTTCTCTAGAAACTTTTTCACTCAAGATCTAAGAATGAATATCTGATCTACACAACCTCTTCCCTTCCTAAAACCTCCCTGTTCTTCTCCAACTAATTCCTCTGTTATTTCCCTAACTCTGTCAATAAATATCCTACTGTATACTTTTCCTGTTACACTAAGAAGGCAAATGCCCTTGTGATTACCACACACTTCTTTTTCCCCTTTTCCTTTATACAGAAGAATAATTATACCTGACTTCCAATCCTTCGGGACTCTGCCTTCCTCCCAGGCCAATCTGCACATCTTCCATGTCCATTCTATTACTATCTCTCCCCCATGCTTCAGCATTTCACCACACACTCCTTCAATTCGTGGGGCTTTCCCCATTTTAACTTTCTTCATTGCTTCCACAACTTCCATCCTGCTGATTTCTTCCTTTCTTCCCACATCCCTCCTTCTCCCAGCCATTCCCCAGCCACTTACTGTATACTTATTACTTTCATTCTCTATGTTAAACAGTTCCTTAAAGTGTTCTCTCCATCTGCTCACTTCTTCTCCCTTCTCCACTAGTAATCTACCATTTTTATCTTTCATTCCCCAACTAACTTCTTTGGCACCCTGTCTAACTCTCTTTACCTCTTTCCAGAACATTTTCTTACATTCCCTCCACTTTACACTCAGATTCCTACCAAATTCCTCATCCACTCTCTTCTTACTCTCTCTTACTAATCTTTTCACCTCTCTCTTCCTCTCTGCCTATGACTCTCATTTCCGTCTCTCAACTTCTTCGACGCCCCTGTTTCTCATCCACTCACTATATGCTTTTTTCTTTTGTGCTACAGCCTCTCTCACCTCTTCAGTCCACCATGCTGTTCCCTGCACCCCCTTTTGTCTTCTCTTCACCCCACACACCACCTCATATGCTGCACAGATTTCTTCTGTGAATATCTTGCACACACCTTCCACGTCCCCCATCTGCTCCAGTCTATATTTACCTAATCTCTTCTCCACTTCTCTCTTATATTCTGCCTTTTTTCCATCCCCTTGTAACTTTTCTTCCATCCTTGTAAGAACTACTTCGTCCTGTCCTTCCCTTCTTTTATTTTTCCATTTTGTTTGGACTTTGATTCTGACTACCACCACATGGTGGTCCGAAAGTCCACTCCCCCAACCTCTATACTGTATACTCTTGCATCCATTACACACCTTCTCATCCTTTCATCCACAAGCATAATCAGTCATTGGCTTCCATTCATTCAGTTCACCATCCACCCTTCTCATCACTCACCACATATACCTATGGGTCATTTTGTGCCTGAGGAAGGTATTAGCTATCACCAACCTCCTCCCGGCACAAATGTCCACTAAAGCATTGCCATTCTCATCCATCTCTGCTGGCACACCCCACTCACCAACTGCTCCATCCACCTTCACATTCTCTACTTTTCCATTCATATCTCCAGTCAAAAACACTCTCTCATTCCTTTCAAACTTTTCCAAGCACACTTCCACATTTGTCCAGAACATTTCTCTCACTCTGCTTGCATGATCTTGCATTGGCGCATACACGCTCACAATCGCCCCCACTTGTAGTCCAACTTTCACTCTTACCCACACAATCCTTGAGCTAACTGATCCATACTCGTATATTCTCCTTCCATCTGTTACTCACAACAATACACACTTCTTTTGCTCTCTCATTCTCACTTACTCCTGTGCATATACCCCAACCATACTCCCATTTTCTCACACTTTCACCTCTTCGTTTAGTTTCAGTTAATCCACATACATCCACTTTCGCATCCTCAAGCACCTTTACAATCTCTCTTTCTTTCACCTCATCATTTGCACCCCTTACATTTCATGTAGCTATCCATACCAAGTCCTTTGTTCGGTCCTTAGTCGTCACCTTTTGGTCAGTCCTGGTCCGAGGCTTCTTGTTCGTCTTTTTAGTTCTTTTCCTGGGAGGGGCACTAACTCTCTGCCAACCCACTTATGGTCATGTAGGGAATGAGTAAAGAATATGTATGTGCTGCAGTGGATGTGATGATCTATGAGACTGTGTGTGTTGGGTGAACAAGCTGTGTAGAGAATGTGGATGTACACACATTATATACAGAATAGTGCAATGGTATGTGTATGAGGTCATCAGTGTTACAGTGAGTGTGACAGTGAGATTGTGTATCAGGAAAGAGAGAGGAGAGTCCATTCAGTCCAGTATTGCAGTTCTACAGAACATGTCATACATAAAACATTTACACATATGCCTTTGATTGACACTGCTACTGTGAGTGAAGCAATAGGCAGGATGCGGGTGGAGAGGGCGCAGGTGTGTCTAGGTTGACTGCCGAAATGTTGAAAGCCTCAGGAGATACTGGGGTGAGGTTAGTCACTGACCTGATAAACATGATTATATATGAGTGTGTTGTCCCAGATGATTGGCTGAAGAGTGTAATTATAAATGTGTACAAAGGGAAGGGTGATGCCCTGGAAAGGGGAAATTACAGAGGTATAAAGCTCTTAGATCAGATAATGAAAGTAATGGAGAGAGTTCTAGAGGGTATGAGTGGAGAAGGAGTGAATATCGATGACATGCAGTTTGGGTTTATGCCAGGCAAGGGGACCACTGATGCCATATTCATTGTTTGACAGCTTCAGGAAAAATATATTGTAAAGAAAAGGGAATTGTATTTTGTCTTTGTTGATTTGGAAAAGGCCTTTGACAGAGTCCCTATAGAGAGGTAGTGAAGTGGGCAATGAGAAAGCTGGGGTTGGAAGAGTGGCTGGTTAGGGTGGTTATGGCCATGTACGTGGGTGCTCGTACCCAGGTAAGAGTGAATGGAGTTTTGAGTGATGAGTTTTCCGTGAATGTTGGAGTGCATCAGGGGTCAGTTTTGAGTCCCTTGTTGTTTATCATGGTGTTTGAAGCCTTCTCACGTGACTTCAGAGATGGACTTCCATGGGAGATGTCGTATGCTGATGATTTGGTGTTGATTGCAGAGAATGAAGGGGAGGCTGAGGAAAGATTTAAGAAGTGGAGAGATGGTATGGGGCACAAGGGCTTAAGGGTAAATGCAGATAAAACAAAAGTGATGTTATCTAGGGTTGGTGGCGGTACAATCAGAGGAGAGGGAGAGTGGCCATGTTCAGTTTGCCACAAGGGTGTGGGAAGTAATTCCATCCTGTGTAGTGTTTGTGATAAATGAGTGCATCAGAGATGTAGTGGTATTAGAGGTAGACTGCGAGATAATGCTGATTTCATGCGTGCGGCGTGTCGGGGAGAGCAGGTGGGGATTGTTAGGCGTGAGAGGGTTGAACTTGCTGGTGAGTCTCTTGAGTGTGTGGAGGAGTTTTGTTATCTGGGAGACATGTTATGTGCTGGAGGTGGGGCTGCAGTTAGCTCGGTTGCTAGGGTGAGAAGTGGTTGGAAGAAGTTCAGGGAGCTGTTGCCTCTCCTGACATTGAGAGGACTCTCCTTATGTGCTAAGGGGTCTTTGTATGCAGCATGTGTTAGGAGTGTGTTGCTGTATGGTAGTGAGACCTGGGCAGTAAAGGAAGAGGATATTCGCAGGTTTAAACGTACAGAAATGACAATGATTAAGGTGGATGTGCAGTGCGTCCCTGCGTGCAAGGCCTGGGGGGGCTGGGTTTACGATGGAAGTGTTGAGAGGTAGGATGGGACTGGAGTGTATTGGTGTTGTGATGAGGAGAGGTAGGCTGAGGTGGTTTGGACATGTGGAGAGGATGGGGGATGATAATTGGGTACAGAGGGTGAGAAGTGTTAATATTGGGGGAGGGGTAGATTGAGAAAGACATGGGACGAGGTCATTAGGTGTGACTTAAGGGTTAAGGGACTGAACAGGGAGGCTGCCAAAGATCGAGCAGCATGGAGAGCCGCCATTAGGTGACCAAGGCCAACGCATGCAAGCATGTTGGAGCCTTCAAAAACGAAACGAAATGAAACGAAACGAAGTCCTGAGATAAGAGATGCAGCTGAGACCAAGCCTTAGGCCTCAAGGTCAAGGTTGAACCTTTTACTGAAACACAAGGGCAAGGCCAGTCAAGGCTGAAGCTTTTACAAAACCACAAGGCCAAGACCTAGGCTGAGGCTAGCCCATTCCAACAGGTCCTGAAGCCAAGGCAGAGGCCTTTTATGGGAGGCCTAGTGAGGCCTAAACTTGTCAATATATTGTGTGTCACTGAAGCTTTTATAAACTTATTTTCCAATCTTAAATGAAGTTTTAAAGATTATTTACAATGATGAGCCTCTTTCCTTTCTTCACATGTGTGGTTAAAATATCACATATAAAATATTTTCTTCAATAATGATTTATACTTGCAGGTTTGTGATTCTTTTCAAAGTACAGTATACCTGTCTTTAAATTCAGTGTCAGTATTTAATAGTCAGGTGTGGGGAAAAAAAATCATGTACTATATTACCCCACTCCATTCCCCCAACACTTCCCTATTCATCTCTCTCTCTCTCTCTCTCTCTCTCTCTCTCTCTCTCTCTCTCTCTCTCTCT